>WAAE01000333.1:84375-103164 GCA_013400495.1 Nicator chloris
TTCCTTCTTTACCTAAGTCTCAGTGTCTGATTAAAGACTATAATCTTTCTTTTTTTGCAGGGCACAGTGTGCTTCCCTGCCATTCATTTTTCCTTCTTCCCAACATGTCAGGCACCAAGCCTGTTTTTCTATCCCTGTTTTCCTGCTTAGGTATGTCAAGTTCAAGCTTGTGTAGTTCGTCCTCTGGAGCAGCTCGGCACTCCTGACTCTCCTGTACAGGAGGAGTCTGCAAACTCTGAGCTGTCTGTAGAATCTTGATTCCATCTCTGGACCCAATGTTTTCTCCATTTGCTTCTCTGTCATGTGTTCCATGAGTATTCTCAATCCTTCTCCTTGGCAAAGAAAACCTCCATCAGAAACTCCCTCAAGAATCATGTCCACATCTCAAGCACCCGGACACAGATCACAACCAAATGACAGGAAACAAACATTTCCTTCCCCTTTCCAGGAGTTATGGATGTCCTTTCATCAATGCCCCAAATCACCCTGATATTTTTTTCTGTTTATTGCCTGTGGAATACTGGCACACAGCTCTGCCATATTTAAACACTGGTTCCACTGGCATTATCTTCTAAATCCCTGTTGAATCTAATGTTTCTCAGAGGGTCTTGTACATGACATTCTCCTAGAAAATGAAACATGTGAAAATCTTTTCACCCAAAATCCGAAGGGATTCACCTAAGGATTCACATCCAGCTCATAACTGTTCTTCATGAAATATAGGATAACCCACAATTTTTTTTTTTTTTGTGCAGAAATACTATGGAACTGCTATAACACCATCCCTTGTCAGAGTCTTCATATGCAGAATATCTTTTCTTATTGCTTATGCATTGTTCTGCTACTGTAGACTATTTGCATTCCCTTATTTATGACAAATTCATTCCAAGTTGTCACTAAAGCATTGCCATAAGTTGCCCTTTGTTTTGCAAGGACTGTTACATGAAGGTCTTATTTAACAAACTATTATCAGTTCTGTGCTTCTCCTGCCTGATATTAGCATTTTCCATAGTTTCTTGAAGAATGTTGTGATTTCCAATGGCAAGCACGTGATGCTGGAAATTGCAGATCCCGAAAGTGTTTTCTACTCAGGAAAAGGGCAGGATGCCCTTCAAAGTACAGTTCAGCTTTTCAGAGACCTAATTCCAATCCTTCTTTTTTTGTTCCTTTTCCCTTTACTCGGTCACTTATCACGGGAAGGAAGACTGTTTCATTCTACTCCTTGTCTCATCCCTCATGAACTTTGTCTTTTCCATGCGTATATTACCTTCGATTTCTGCCTTCCTCTCTCAGTATCTGAATTTATACAATTTAGGGCTTGTAATGGTTTCAGGCAGATAAAATATGTCATTTAGGAATGGCCTGGACCGTGCTTGATGTGTTTGCCTTCTTCACTCAGAAGGTGAAAAGTTTCAATAAAATGATGTCCTTTTTGTCTAATTTCCTGCTTTGACTTGGTCTTTTCACTCTCCTTGAAAGCAGAGTGAGTAAGTACTCAGGGACTATGTAATTCACTTATAATTGAAACAATAGACCATAAAGGCTCCTTGAGAGCAATTACATCTATCGAGCCAATGAGTCAGTTGTGCATTTGCACTAAGTCCAAGCAGTAAAACATATTTATGATTTTTTTTTAATGAAAGTTACTGCTCACTTAGTCTTTGGAGGCAGCACAATGCATCATGAGACAGGGAGGCTTTAATGTGAATCTTCATGAGCAGTGTGCATGACTTGCCATGAAAAAGGACTGCAATATGCTTTGTCTGGGCATGCTGCACCCAACCAAAGAATTTGTATGTGTCTGATTAAATGTGGTCTGAAACATAATGGTTAATCTGACAAAAGGGAAGTAAAAACTAAAGCAAATTTGAGAGCATGGTGCTCAAGACTGCATAGTGAGAAGGGGATAAACTGTATATTACTAAAATTAGAAGTGCCTCAAAGTCCCTTTGTTTGCTTTTATCTTCAACCACAACCTAGGCTGACTCTGCTGACAAGCCTAGTTGAGGTCAGGAAAAAGCAATTACACTGCACTAAGCCACCCATCCAAGGGGGATTCTGGGCAAATCAAATCCTGTGCAAGACATTGGATTATAAATGAAGGAGTCTGGGAGCAACTGCTAACTGTGTCAGAAACACGGTTGTGTGTATGATGCTGGGATCCAGCTGTGCCTGTGCCCTGTAATGCTCTGTGATCCTGGGCATGTCACTCAGTGGGGTGCCAACACCCAAATGATGGTCTCCACAAAATGGGGAGCAAAGTGCCCTTTACCTTTTCCTTCTGTCTTTTTTGGGCAATCAGTAGGGCACCTGCTCCTTCATTAGGCAGCACCGAGATGGTAAAGTCCATGAGGGCTTTGCACAGGTCTAGCAGCCCAACCCAGCCACAATATGTAGGAATTCATAGAATCATTAAGGTTGGAAAAGACCTCTAAGATCATTGAGTGCATCCCTTAATGCAGTACTGCTGTGCTCACCCCTAAACCTAAACCCCCAAGTGGCAGAGCCACGTGTCTTTCCAACACTTCCAGGGATGGTGATTCCACCACTTCCCACCAGTGCCTGAACCACCCTTTCAGTGAAGAAATTTTTCCTAATATCTAATCTAAACCACCTGTTATGATTCAATTATGAGAGATGTGTCTGCCTGAGTTAAAGTGTAAATGAGACCATATGCCAAACCAATAGTATGGATTTTATTTAACAGTAAATTTAAGGTAAGACAGATAGAAATAATAGGAAGGGGTAGGGGGGGGCAAGAGAAAGAGAGTGAGAGACAGAGAGATTAAGCAAAAGGTATCACTACCATGTGGATTCCTGCATCGTCCCACTGGTCCTTCTGCACCCTGGTCCTCACTGGTGGAGGTCCCAGAGTCGTCCTTCTGGAGGTACCACTCTTATACAGTCCAAGTCCTGGGTATTCATGGAGTGTAGATGCCATTCCCATAACTCAAGATGGCACGTGCATAAGCATGTGCTTCATTTCCCAGTTTGCCATGATGGTTATCAAACCTCTGCCTTTGTTCGGCCTGGAATTCGCTCCTTCCTTCTGTGCCATCTGTGCTTGTCTCAGGTTTCATTGTGGTGGCTTATCTTTTGGGGATGGTATTTTGAGACATGTAACTGTGTTCTTTATATCCTCACACCACCCTGGCCACTTCCTCTAGTCCTGTCACTTGTCACCTGGGACAAGGGACCTCCACATCTCCACAGCCTCCCCTCAGGTAGTTGCAGAGAGAGTAGTCCATTCGCCCAGTATGAGACAAAGAAAAAACACATTTAGGGCCTCACTGAGTTGGGGCCTGGCAGCTCTGTGGTCTCACTAGTTTGGAGATCCAATTAAACAAGATGGTTCCATGGAATACCTATGGATTAGTGTGGAAAGAGCTTTGCCCCATCATGGCCTCACTAATTCCAGCACCCAAGCCAACAGCTGCGGTCATCGGTGCCATGTAAGCAGAGCAGCACATTCAGAGGCTGCTGAGATACCTTTGCTGCACCTCTACAGCATGGCTTTGTAAGAAATGTGTGCTTTATGTGCTTTATGTGATGAGGCTTGCTCCCTGCTCCGCAGATATGCTCTTTTCCGTGGAGAGTGTTTCAGCTCCCTCTTAAAAGTGAGCGTGCATTAAAGTGCTTCTCACCACGGAGATAATTGAGTACATGTACAGCATCTATCACAATAAAAGCCAAATCTCAGACAGATACTAGGGCACTATCAAAGACAAAAAAACACTAAATAAGAATTCATAAGGCTTTCAGTCCAATGCTTTCTGCCACCACTCAATCCATTAAAAAATCAAGTGTTTGTACAGCACCTAAGAGTATACAGAGTATACAGGCACTACTGCAATACAAATACAACTCACAGCTATTACTACTAAAAATAATTAATAAACCTATCATTTGTTGATTCTTCTCTCTTCTTTAAAACTGCCTCTGTTTTTTGCTTTTTGGAACCTTTCATATTTTTCGACTTGAAAAATTATCAAATCATTAAAAAGAAAATTGAATTTTTTTATAACAGATACCAAGTAACAGAAAACGTTCACATTCAGGTTATAAAAATGAGGTTTATAATGGCAATACTTATAGATCATTCCTGTTACCACATCAGCAGGGCATCACTACAACATAGTGCTCCACAAAAATGACATATGAAGTAGCACTGAAAATAACAAGAAATTTCTTGGTATGTCTGATTTTTTTTACTGTTAATTCAATGAGCCAGAAGCCCTGTTTTTTCTTAGTTTGTGTTTTTATTCTGGTTAGATTGTTAGGGTATTTTTCAGAGATGCAGAGGTTATGAGAAAAGGGGGGTTCTTTTATACACATCATTTTAGTTTTGATATTCCCCTGAATTGTGAGAGAGAAAATACTATTTAAATACCACTTTTATAATACTGATAAAAAGAGAAGAGAAACTATACCCTTTCTTTCATGAGGTCAGATAATCCTTAGGGAATACATGGGCTTTTTACTACCTCTTAGAGGTTCTTTTTACTTCTTCAGAGAACAGCATCAAATTCTTGAAAGGATGGACCACCTGGAGCTTCGGCTTCATGGAAAAAGGGAGGGAGGTTCTTGGCAATTTATCGGAGTCAGGCCAGGTTCTGTACTTACAGTGACATTTATTTAAAACAGATTAATGGGTTTGTGCTGACAGAGCTAATGCTCAGGAAGAAAACCACCTGTCAGCAAGCTGGGCACCTCATCCAAACCCACGTGCCAGGTGGTCAAACTCATTAGCACCAGCTTCTGAATCCTCCAGGACTTGGCTTCTATGAGCACTCCTGGTCTGAGCACTCCTGGTGTAAGCACCCCTGGCTCCTCCAAGCTTCAGCACACCTTTCTGTACTGCCTGATCCTTTGCAGGCATTCCCAGAAAGTTTATGAGCTTTTTGGCTAAGACACATTGACTTTTAAAAATAATTTTAAAAAATCATAATGGTTGAAAATTTCCCAATTTGGAATTTGCACAAGGGCCCCTCCTTAGTTTCTGAATTGCGCAAAGCGTAAGATATGTCATAGAGGTTTTGGATAATTGCCTTAAGGAGTGTAAATTCCTCCCTCTCTGTTCCTGATGAGCTCCAGTTGTTAATAAGATAAAGTGCACAAAGCAGCTTGGCTGCAAGAGAAGAGCACAATGCAATACAATACAGCTCATCCATATCCATATGGGAAGGAAAACACAGGTGAAATAATCGTCATAAAGTTTTTAGATGAGACAAACCTTGGGTGCATTGCCATGGGTAAGAGTTTTGTACCGGCTGAGCTGATGTTGACTTGCTTTTCAATCCCTGGCACAATGAAAATATATCTCTGAAACCTGCCTGTGTCTGTCTCAGCACTCCTGGGGCAGCACTGGCACACACACGCCCAGAGTGCACAGCATGCTGTGACAGAAAAGCTGGGATTGGGACAACCGACACACAGCTTAAAGCCAACTGCAAGATGCCACAAACGACAAGAAAAGGTCACATTCCCTTCTCTTCAGGCCTAAACAAAGCTCATGTTGGGAAGGTGGTGTGCCTGCTGAACAGAGCCCCAGGTCTACTCTCCTGCAGGGCAAGGAGGAAACAAACATAGGAAGGTGCAAATTGAGGCAGTTCAGAAAATAGCAATGTTTGTTTTGACAACATCTGACTTCCTGGGCATGATATACTGATAGGATTTTCCTTGGCTTTAAAACCATACTTTCAACACTTACCATGCCCAAAGTGTGCCAGCAAATTAATGCAGTTTCAGGGGTGGAGGAGAACAACTAATCAAAGTAGGAGGGTGGAGGAGCTGAGAGATCTTAAGAAAGAATGTTCTGAAAGAAGAAATTGCTGCCCTTCCTTCTGTATATTGTGATTGCTCTCTTGTTGTTCTCATGCAACATTTTACATGGGCAGATAGTGATAGGACAAGGTGGGGGATGGTTTTAAACTAAAAGAGGAGAGATTTAGATTAGATGTCAGAAAGAAATTGTTTCCTGTGAGGGTGGTGAGGCACTGGAACAGGTTGCTCTGAGAAACATTGGATGCCCCGTGCCTGGAGCATTCAGGGCCAGGCTGGGTGAAGCTTTTAGCAATCTGGTCTAGTGGAAGGTTCCCCCGACCATGGTGGGGGGCTTGGAACTAGGTGATTTTTAAGGTCCCTCCCAACTCAAGCTTTTCTGTGCTTCTACAATTCTTACATGTTCTTCACACTCATCGATGAAAGATGTTCAAAAATATAACATAGAAACAGGCAAACCCTGAAAATATAATGTATCTACCAGAGGAGGACTAGAATTAATGAGAGAGAGACTGTGCATTTATTTCTTACTGACTTTTCCATAGGATAGGGAAATGGTGTGAGCTGCATCTGTCCTTCAGGCCTTCTCCTGCTTCACCAGCACTGTCTCTGCCTTGACAAGTTGCTTTGTGATTGTGAGCCTTCATCAGAGAAACTGCTACTGACCTGGCTGCTCCTGCCTGGGAGTGTAGGACTACAGAGATAACACTGCTTTTCTGTTCTCTCACCCTGCCTGATCCCCTTGGCCAGAGGACGTGGATCTGGCCAGCTTCCAGAGAGTGAATGTGGTGATAAGGAAAAGCAGAAAGACTTTGGAAGACAAAGATATACTGTTAAACTGGGCACCAGCACGGAAGGTAATGTCATTACAGTGATGCTGGTATGCCATACTCAAGGGTAACATAGTGCAATCTCAACCATGAAATCACAGTTTATCCTAACCCTTGGGAATGACTGAATAGTCACTCAAAAAAAGAAAAAAAATAGAAAAAAAAAAAAAAGAAAAAGTAATTTGTAATAGTACTAAGTGAAAAAAACCCAGCAATTCTTACTTCAAAAATATTATCAATGTGAATTCAATGGAAAGTTTAAGAATATCCTAAGGGAGAGCAACAGAGAACTGAGAAGAGAAAAAGCAGAACCACCTCCTGTTTGTTGCCACTGGAAATGTCTCCTGCCCTGCTCTGGAGGTGAAAGAAAGCAGGGGAATGGGGAGGCTTCTTTCTCAAGAAGCACAGTGCAGGAGGAGAGCTCAAATCACACCATCTCTTCACTCACAGGTGACTGAAAGGTACTGACACCCTCCAAGGTTGCCTGCTGACCCCCTCCTGGGCTTTCACAGCCTTCCCAGTAACACCTCACCCTCCTCATTGCTAACTGTTTCCTAATGTCCAAGCAAAGTTCCTCTTAGTGTACATCAAATGCCTCTTTCATCCTGGTCTTGGGAACAAACAGTGATTTCCCTTTGCCGCACTGCTCCCTGTTGGAAGCCTGTTTCCACACCCACGTTTTTATGCTGTTTTTATTAAACCAACAACTCTGCTTTGGTCACCCTTTCTCCATAGGGTCACACTGTACAAATCTCTGAGTTCTGCTGTGGCTCTGCTGAGCTCTACTCTGTGCACACAGATGTCTGCACATACACACCCCCTACTTCCTAAAGTATGTGTGCCCAAACAGGACACACACTCCAGGAAAGGTCTTGCCCCTGATAAATAGAGTAGAATAATGGCCTTTATCTCTTATATGTGACATACACGAGAATGGCTCAACAGCATCTCATCTGCTGGCTTATAAGCCCCTGGTATTATACAGCCCTGTATTTTTTTTTTTTTTAATATACTGGGGCATAGAATAATATTGACCATTTTGGATTTGTATTGAATTTGTTTTTCTTTCAAAGGCAAAACATTTTGCACTTGCTTTTATTGAATTTTATTTGAATTTGAACTTCATCAGTTCTAGGCTATTTCTCAAAGTTATCATGATTACTTGAATTCTAACACTCTTCCAAATACTTGCATCTTTTCCCAGAACATTATCTTACAGAAATTGTATCTGAGTAAGCTCAGTATCACCAGGAAACTTGGCAACAAGAACATCCAACCATTCTGGGGCAGACCTGTCACCCCCAAATGACCTTGCTGGTGTAAAGTGAGTAATTTATAATTTCTCTTTAAGCACAACTTTTTCAGGCAGTTGCACTCTCCACTTTACACAGATTTCTTCTGGTGAAGGATAGTCCTCCTTGTCAGACATTTTTGCTCTGCCTTCCTCCATCCAATTCCTCATGTCTCATCACAGTGGCCTTGGGGATTTGACATGCACTGATGTGGGGTTAAGCACAGCCCATCTAGACCAATTCTCTTTGCCTGTCAGAGAGGACTCTTCCACAGGGCTGTGGCAGGATTTTTTATAACAGCCAAGGCAAAACTGCTTTGTCTTTACCCACTGGGCTAAAGAACTGCACTGGATTCATGGGATATGCTTTATTCTTAACAACGTTGGCATTGTTAAGAATACATTACTCCATGTTGGCAGCTTCTCATAGGGATGGAGCAAATAATTAATTTCTTTACAAGTATCTTTCCAAGTATCAGAACTGCAATGTTTGATTTACAATTGTGGATCCTCCCCTCTCCTGTTTTTTTGAATACATAATTTCAAATTACCAGACCTGTCATGCAGGTTACACCCACACAAACAGATGGAAAAATGCAGGGAAAGTTCCTGGGCACTGGGACTGAATTCTCCCTTATCTTACACTGTGAGAAGAGATGTTGTTATTTCAGCCAGTTAGCGTCTTCCCAAAGAATTCCTGCACACCATGCAAGAGCTGGTATAGTCTGCATGAGCCCATTCTGTTTTGAATGGTAGAAATTTAAAAATACAGCTATAGCCAACTATGCCTGTCAGCCCAGAGCAAGATAACGGTCCCACTGCTGCTTATTTTGTGGATTTTTCCAATTTTGATTATTTTTGAAATTTTGTCTCACTGATCACTGTAGAAAAAAATGCCAATTTTCAGAATATTTTCAGATATCTGAAATAATTAACCAAGTAGGTAAATTAAGGAATATGATCCACTTTTTCCAAAAGAAAGGGACTTGGGCAAAATGGATGATGCCGGAAACTTTTTTCTGTTTAAAATATCCCCATCAGCAGTTGTCTGACACTGCAAAAGAGAGTGTCACGCATCACCCGTCAGGACTGCGTCTCAGTTGCTGGGGCTGAATCATTCCCTCTACTCTCCATCCAGCTTGTCCTTAGCATTTGAGGTTTTCCACAAGAAATTTTGGATGGGGTAGAGCTTGCCATAGTTATTAATTCCAAGCCAGTCTCTGGAGCTACACAAAGAAAGGTTTCCAATAACGTTTCCAATTAATTTTTAGGTAATAGCAGTGCATGGCATTCTGCAAGGAACGCTGAAGGTTGGTGGAGGTCCATTCATCAAAACCTGATGGGAACCATGGCCTCCGTGGTGTACACAGATGTTGTTCTGGTCTAGGGAAACATTAGAGAGAATAGTTAACACAGCAAGACAAAAGATATATCACAGGAAAAGATTTTTAGCCACATAATTAAAAAGCAAAGAGGGTAAAAGCATATCTATTCAGCAGAGAGAGTGGAGTAATAACTAAAGATAATCTAATTACAGTCTGAAGCAAGAAAGAACTTTTTTTCCACAGTTTTCAGTGAGATGGATTACCCTCTGTTGTGGAGGGGACTCAGAAGAGAGCAGAGACTATAATGATCTCCAGCAAAGTCCTTCTGGTAGGACAGCCAAGGTGTGACAAGGGCGAGATGTAATGACAGGTTTGACACCCTGTGATGGCACCAGAGCAGAGCCAAAGCCATAGTCCTGGCCCACTTGTGAATGGTCCTCAGGGTGAGCATACCAGACCACAAAAAGAGCGTTGATGATGAAGGGTTTGTTTTTATTAGAAGACAAATTAGAACAATCAATTTCTAAAATACAGAAAATTGGATGTTCTGGGTGAGAGACTTCAGTATTAAAGTTTTTGTAAGGAAGTTTACCTCCATATGCCCTCCACTTATGAGAGTCCATGAAAACTTCTCAAGGGCAGACCTTGCTCCAGCGACCTCAGCAATGAGCCAAGGGGCAATGCCAATGGGAGCTGGCCTGGTCAGCCTGGTGCTTTGGCAGGGTTTGGCCATATCCAGGGCAGGCCATGGAGCTGCAGACTGGAGAGGCCGGGGTGCCCTGTGCTGGACACAGCTGATCCCAGTTGGCTCCAATGGCCCCAGCACAGGGCACATCTGAGCCCCTTGGCCAAGCTGGGGTGTCCAGATGATGCTCTTACTCGTCAGTTTTGTGGAAGGATGTCCTGCAAGGAGCAGGGAGTTGGACTCCAAGATCCTTATGGGTCCTTTTCAACTTGAGATATTCTATGATTCTGTGACCATAAGCCCCATTTCCACCCAGGGCAACCCTTCAGGCCTGTTTTCTCCGGCAGAGCAAAGTCTGGGACCATCTGAGAGCTGTCTTCAGCTACAGCAAGATGAGAACTGTAAAGACAGTGTAGACAAACACTCCCAGCCCTGGCAGATAGGATAAGAGGAAGAGCAATGGCCACAAAAGGCACCACAGAAAATTCAGGTTGGACAAAATGACAACCTCTTTCACTTGGAGAGTGATGAAGTCCATGCACAGGTTTCCACAGAGAGGTTCCTGGGGATTTTTAAAGGTCAAAGCCATGGCTTATCGCAGCAGGTGCTAGTACAATACCTGCTTTGAGTAAGTGATTGCACTAGAGACCTCCAGAAGTCTCTTCTGACCAGCATTTCAATGACTATGATTTTAATAACTGTAAAACGAAGATGTGGTGGACTAGTTTTGAAAAGTAAGAAAAGTAATATAACTCAGGAAGAATTTTTGCAGCCACTGCAAAAGGACTCCCATGCTTAGAACAAGGAGTCTGGAGGTTAAAGCTTCCTGAGGAAAAACTGCAATAAAGATAAAAGTGGTATAAAGATAAAAGTGGTATAAAGAAAGTTGGTGAGATCGTAAAGATAGATGATCTTGGGGGGTAACAATTCCTTTATTTTCAACATTTATTTTGCTTTGTTCTGATTTTTAGGAAAAAAATCTGCATTGTGCTGTCTTTCTAAGGGAAGCATAGCAGGCAATGCTCCTTGCAGGAAAAGTACAGCTGGGCAACAATTGCTGTGTTTCTGCAGTTGCTGGAGGGCTGGTGGAACTGTGATCCCTCACAGAACTGCAGAAGTGCTGTGTGGCAGAACCTCTTCCCCATGCATTACAAGCATTCAGGCTTAGACACAGATGGAGGATCCAAAACTAAGCAGAAGGTGAAAGCTGCTATCTCACATACAGGTATGAATCTAACTCATCTTACGCAAGGGGTTTCCACACTACTGGGAATGAGGAGAAGGGGGAATCACAGACTTCCTGAAGGCAAGTTAACTTGAGCCAGAGGATCCTCATGGTCCTGCCCTGTTGAGGGAAATAGCTGAGTCTGGAAACCCATGGCCCCTCAAGTGATCCACTGGGAGGGGCAGAAACAGCCTGTAAGGGACCATGACTGAGACATGCTATGGATCCTGTACATGTGGAATGACTGGCAAGGCTGAAAGCAGGACTCTGAAACTTCTGGAGTGCAGCTGTGGTCACAAGCAAACATTTCTGTCCCTCCAGACTCTCTGAAAAACTGTGCCCGCATCTGACTGAATGAGTTCAGTGAGGACTAGGTGAAAGGAAGGGCTTTTTGAAGGACCATGGGAATGGAGGGCCTATTTTATAATGCCCTGTTTCATAAGAAGTCTTGTTTAGTCTCGCAGAAGAGTGGCTGCAAGGGAACATGACTCCTTTCTAAAAATACAACAAGGAGGGAAACACTGGGGAAAACTATTTAAGTGAAAAGCCAATTCTGGTGCAGAAACAGGTGGTATAAATTGTCTCAGAAAAAAATTAGTGCAGATTTGTAACCAACTGAACAGGGAGGTCTAATTGCTGCAATGTGTTGAGAGTGGGGGGCATCCAAAGTACTTTTGTGACAAAATTTGACAGGTTTGAACCTGCTCATGAGGCTGTTCATAAGAGCAGACAATGGGACTCAGGAGTTGTTCTGCCTCTGGCCCTGCAGGGCTGGTGTGTCAGAGGGCAGAGGTGCTGTGACGCCCCTGCTGTTCTGCCATCAGGGCAGAATTACACTGCTCTTTAAATTGCTTTGATAAACACAGCCTAAATGTTTTCCTTTGCTTTCACAGATTTCTTGTTAATCTCAACATTTTGTCCTGCTGGTGTCCTGGGGCGATACCACAGCCCAGCCAAAGAACCAACGCCGCCTTCTACTCTTTATCTTCTGTTTTTTCCATCACTATCTGACACTGCCTCTCAAATAGCATATATGTTCCCTCTTCTCCTTTATCTCCATGTTCTCCATCTGATTTGTCCTCCTTATTTATTTTCTTCTACCCTGTGCTATATCTGCTTGATCTTCTGCATCATCCTGTATCTCTGACTTCAATTCCCAGCTCTTCTTCCACCGTTGTCACTGCTTGTCTCCCACATCTTCCTGAAGAGGGGTTGATATTTGATACCTCTTACTTCCAACTGATAATATCTGGGAATCTACACCTCACAGACTCCATGTGGAGTGTGTGCCTAACAGGAGTATCATAAGATGCAGAACACAAATTAAACCAGAGCAGATGTACATTGAGATAAAGTACGGCTTGAGGGACTACAACTGCTCATTTCTATGAATGGACCATCCGTCATTCCAGGAGATTACAAGGCTTGTTTTGGGGAACAGAGAAGAACCACAGCTGGGTTAAGGAGGATTTTTTGCTTGGGAATTTGCCTGCCTTTTTTTAGGTGTTAGCCTTCTAGCTGAAAAGAAAGTCCTGGATCCTCAATCCTTTGCTACTTAGCTCCTCCTCTTGTGTGCAGAGTCTGTTTAAATCAGATTTCAGCACGCACATGAAAGAGCAAAACACATCCTGCTCAAGAAAAGATGTCAACTGAATGTCCATCAGAAAAGCATGATGATCCCATAGCCCAGTGGGGACACTTAAGGCCTGGTCAGCTGGATGCTCTCTAGGCTCTGCTGGCTGGGTCTCTGTTGGCTCTGGTGGGAATACAGACACCCAGCTCAGAGGGAGATGCCTGCACACAGCCCAGGTACATTTAATCAATTGGAATGCACATGCCAAGAGTCACTGGAGATGCCGCAGGGTATCTCAGATGCATTTATGGGACTGTCAGAAATTACACAGGACCTACAGTCGACTTGTGACTTTCTGAAGCAGGAGCTGTAGTTGTCTAGGACATCTTAAATGGCACAGAAGTTTTATGTGCAGGCAAGTGAATCCAGCTGTATGCATCTTAATCTGGAGCTGGATTGTGGCTGAAAAGCTAAAATAAAAATTTTCATGTGCAGCTGAAGAAACAAAAAACTGGTTTTGCAAGCTCCAGAGCTTCAGTGCAGCACTTGCAACTTGATACCGATTATCCACTAAAACCAACACAAACTTAAAGCAAAAGGAATCACTCAAATCTCCAAAGAGGAGCAAAAGCAAAGTCTGAGGGAAAGGCAGGTGACTGCTAATTGAGTTATATCACAGTGGCTGAATACTTTGATACTGTAAATAAGAAAGCAGTGTTAGAAATGGCCTAAACTGAAATAAAACCAACTTTGAATGAAAGCAAAGTGTTTGCTGGCTCAGAGATTTGAAATTAACTTGGCTGCTGATTCAGTGGATCAAAAATTGCATTGATCTAATGCCTCTGACTTTCCACTTATGTCCAGAGAAATGTAACTTAAGTACAGCTCGACTGGAAGATTGCTGTCTGAACAATGGTTTATTGTTTTTTTTTTTCTTTTAATGGAAAATTTCAGCTCCATTTTTCCAGCAGTCCAAAACATCCTCTGCTCCCCACATTGTGAGATGACAACAATGCTCAGCTGTCTTTGGCCTGAGTTGTGGCGCCAGGCCAGAAAGTATCTCAAGTTGTGAAAAGTCTTAAATCAACACATTTTGCCACTAAAGAGTGAGGAAAAACAGTTTCTAAACCATATGAAATATTCATGTCTAGCATCTTGTGAGATACCATCTGGTTAGATCAAACCAAAGCAGAGCTGATAGTGACAGAGAAACTCACTGGGTAGAAAGTGGGGAGTGTGACTTGAAGATTCATTGTTTCGTGCCGTATAAAAGAGCACTACAAAAGCAGCGTCCCTTCAGGAACAATTAACTTTTCCAAAAAAAAACCAAATCAGAAATAGAAGTGTTGATCTTTTGGGTCTGTTATTAGGAAAATAATAATGTACTTCAGATAATATGTTTCTCGTAAGAGCATTGATAATTAAATTATAATTTAATATGTGCCTAAATATTGAAGTCTCTAAGAAAAAAAGCCAAACTCCCAAATTATCCAACAAGCACTTCTACAGCCAGCATGAAGAATAAACAAAGAATAAATCCTGCTGCAGACATCGTGATCTTCCAGCATTTTATATTTATATTCCCAGAAGTAAATAAGTCCTTTTATTCCTAAATGCTCTTGTTCATGGGACGTAGCCCTTGGGAGACCTGATCTTTTCTCCTGAAAGAGCTACTTTTCTAATATATGACCTTGAGACAAAAACTTTGCGTCTGTTACTGCTTCCCCTCCCACTTCCAGTCTCTTCCAAACGGGGACAGGTTTGCTGTGCCTTTTACAATGGGGCCTTCAGGTGCTATTGCAATGTAAATAGTGGCAGTACAGGTGCAATTGTGAGTAGAATATGGCTTTGATTATTCAGTTACAAGGTCACCCTTGGGTGAAAGGATTGCTGCATAAAACATTGTTAAGCCAGCAGTCTGTGGCTGCCTCCTGGTTATATAATAATGTTATTTCAAATGTACTGAAAGCGTTTAAGGCTTTCCCAAAATTGCCAAGTTTGTGGTGCAGTGGAACATCAGTGGTAAAATGGTCCCACACAGGTGAGTATGAACACAGAAATGCCTACAGTGCTGGGGCTTTCCCCACTCTCTCCCCGTTGTTGGCAATTTACCCCTTCCTTTTCTCAAGGTTAATTAAGCTTTGTGCCTCTTTGGAGAATAAGGAACTATTGTACCCAGCTCCGTGGAAGGGGAAGATGAAGAAGGCAGAAATTAAATGGCTGCTTTGGAGCATAGAGCTGGAATCAGGACCAGGGTGCTCTCCTTTCCCTCTCTGCATACCTTGTGATAAAACCAGAATGCTACCCCTTTAACAGCAGTGTCACTCACACAGTATGGGCTCTGCACAGCCTTTGAAAAGCAGGGAAGAGAGCATCAAATGTTCCAGCCCACTTAATTTGAAAGCTGTCTGCAATAAACCTCTGGGAACATGTAAAACAGACAGGTCAAGTTACATAGTTACATAAATGTCACTGGATTTTCTGGCATTTAGGAATAAAAGGTTTTGATCTGTTCAGTTTAAAAGTGCCTAAAACATCCATACACTATGTTAAAACCTAACATTAAGTGCTTTTCTTTTTGTACTTTCCAAAAGCTTAGCTAGAGACAATTTGGACACAGCATGACAAAACTTTGCCTTAATAACATAAATATGTATGCACAAGTAATTTGACACAGTGTGGCACTGTAAAATATTTTATATTCAGTAAAATGACAGTTCTTATCTAGTTCTTATCCACAGAAACCCTTAAAGAAACAATCCATTGCCCTTTAAAAGCCCCTCTCAATTCCTCACTTTCCCATCCATCTTATTTATAGCTCTGTCTTTGTAAAGAGCTCCAGGATCTACAAATGAGAAGTGCTTATAAAACCTCTGTGAGAGCCAGGATTTGAAATCAGCAGCACTTATGGATGTTATGCATATGAAGGGAAGGCTTGAGTGCAACCTCAGCATTCAAAATCAACCCCACATCACTGTCCTCATCAACAACTTCCCTTCAAACCGATGCTCACTCGACATCAAAACGCACCAAAATGCCTCTTAGCCCTTCTCCCACTTCTTTTCAACAGGCGTTTCACTGTGTCCATGAGCAGGGATCCTCCCTCCCTGTTTTCCCTCATTGCACAATTGGCTTTCCATGGGCCTCTTTGGCAGCCCCGGCCCTTTTGGAAAGCTGAGTTTATTCCTCCCCTCCTCTTTCAGCCTTGCATTGAGGAGGAGGTCTGTGGCAGGGACTCGATGCAGCAGAATGTCAATGCCAGAAGTGGCCTTTCTCATGGAAATCAGGTGCGGGAGCCTGGCATTTTCTGTGCAAGAATGAGAGACTTTGGTGGGCTGTGGTTTGTTTGCCCCCTCCCTTTCTGGAAGATTATATTTGAACCTATGAGCTCTGGCTCTCTTATGCCTTGTGGGTGCCAGATCTTTCCTCAGGACTGATTTCTCCATCTCCTCCCTCACCTACATTGTTGTGCCATCTCCTTTCGTCATGTCCAATTAGTCATTATAGGCTTATCTTGGCTTTTTTTTAAGATTTAATGGATAAAAATGCCAAAGAAGTGTATTTGGTTTGAATTTACTCATGCTGAGGACTGTATTTATGTCCCCCACAAACACTGCTTGACCCCCAGGGAGAAAAGAAAGGGCTCTCCTTGCTGAACTGGGGAGCAACAGGAGATATGCAGAAAGGAAACACTGAGGCCATATTGATATATCCCTGCTGGCCCATTTATTTATGTCCTTCCTAAAAGTTTGCTTTTCAGAGTCTTCCTCCTGATTTGAGGGTCAGGAACATGGACACTGTACTTTTTCAGCATTACAAATATGAAGGGCCAAGTCCTGGTGTCTTTATCTTTTATCCTGGCTGCCAGGCTCATCCAGCCCAGGTGGTTGTCTGGTACCTTAGAATAAAGCCACTCCTCCTGCTCCTGCCTGGCCCAATTCATCCCCTTCACAGCCCTGCAAGCCGGCCACAGTCAGGCTCATGGCTTGGAGACTGGAATTAAAGGAACCCATGAAAAGCAAATTCCAGCAGAGTTCCTACCAGAACTGCCGTGCAAAGCCAGCAGATCCACACATGGCTTCCTGGGACAGGCTGGCGTCACCCTCACTGCCCACCACGCAAGAGTCGCCTTCCACCCAAACACTCCTGCTCTGAATGGCAGCCAGTTGCAGTGTTTTCACAGAATCACAGAATATTCTGAGTTGGAAGGGACCCATAAGGATCACTAAGTCCAGCTCTTAAGTGAATGGCCTGTACAGGTATCAAACCCACAACCACAGCATTATCAGTCAGTAATACAACACTAAATCTACTTGGGCTGATAAGAAATAAGCCATGTCATAAATTCAGCGACAGCTAAAAATATCTCTTTAAAATTATTTCCTTATTAAAACTCTGCCTTTCAATAAGCAAGACCCAGACCATGCATGTATTCCCACTGCAGATCCTGGTCACACCGTGATAGGATTTAAACTGTATTTTAAATCTCTGGAAGAAAGGTATTGTGCATTTCAAAGGCAGGAAAACTGTATCCATGCCCTTTTATCTACCTTCAGGAAAGGTTTGATGAACACATCTCAGCTTGTATTTTTGATGAATATAGGATGTTATTTCTGAATGAATATTCTGGTTAAAATAATTTGAAATTTGTCACAGCTCCAAAAATGACAGCAAGTGGCAAACATAAAGTATGCAGCGTGTTCTGCATGTCGGGCAGATGAAAGGCAGTGTAATTGCTAATTGATAGCATATTTAAATATCATGCTGTGTACTTATCTTGACTTAAAGCCTTAAATATGTAACATGCTGATAAAGCACACACCTTTCATGAAACAAAGCACAAACCCAGAGTCAAACACACTGACCTTAACCACGTTGCAAGCTGCACATGCTCACAGCTGACAAGTGTTTGAAGCAAAGCATTTACACATAAAACATTTATGCACACGTTGTGCACTGAGGCATTGAAATATGCAGTCTTCCATATGTTACACATATTACATATATGATTTCTATGCCAAGTATTTTGGGAAAAGAAAAAGCAATTACCCATATGTTCTCTACACAATGGGAACGTGCTGTAAGTTGTGGCACTGGAGAGGCAGCTTGATCCCTGGGAAATACTTAAGTGCCATGGGATGTGGAAGAACACTAGCGATGGAAAGGAGGAGGCAAATTGTGATGGCACAAGTGAGGTTTGTGTAAATGTGTGCATAGAAAAGGCAGCATTTAAATTCACAGAACAGGGTAGAATCAAAGAGAACATCCTGAATTGGAAGCGACCACCAAGGATCATTGAGCTCAACTCCTGGCCCTGCACAGCATAAATCTCCAGGAGTCACACCATGTGTCTGAGAGCATTGTCCAAATTCCTCTTGAACTGTGTCAGGCTTGGTGCTGTGACCACCTCCCTGGAGAGCCTGTTCCAGTGCCTGACCACCATCTGGGTGACAAACCTTTTCCTGATATCCAACCTAAACCTTCTGTGACACAATTTCAGGCCATTCCCTTGGGTCCTGTTGCTGGTCACCACAGAGAAGAGATTGATGTTGCTCCTTGTGAGGAAGCTGCAGACCACAATGAGGTCTCCTCTCAGTATCCTCCAGGCTGAACAGAGCAAATTACCTTGGCCATGTCTTGTATGGCTTCCCCTTCAGACCCTTCACCACCCTCAAGGCTCTTCTTTGGGCCCTTTCTAATGGCTTAATGTCTTTATATTGTGGCACGCAAAACTGACCCCAGGAGTTGAGGTGAGGCTGCCCCAATGCAGGTCCAGAGCAGGAGGATCCCCTTGCCTGGCTGGCCATGCTGTCCCTGATACCCCAGGACACAAATGTCCCTTCTGGCTGCCAGGGCACTCATGTTCAACTTGCCATTGACCAGGACCCCACATTGCTTCTTTCCCTGCAGACAGGAGGGAAGGATTGACTCCATGAAGGACTGAGCGCCCATGCTCCCACATCTTGTGCTCCCCGGGCACACGTGCCCATAGGGACACCAGACTGCCACAGGCATTCAAACTTTACAGCTGACAGCAGTTCTGCTCCTGAGTTCGCTAACAAAAAAAAAAAAAAAAAAA
>WAAE01000333.1:103246-124166 GCA_013400495.1 Nicator chloris
CATCTTGTTCTGTACTGTCTCAGAATCCCGCCTGTGCACTGGGCTGTTGTGGGGGAAAAAAATATACACATACATACATGTGTATATATATATAATGTCAATATTATATATTTATTTTCGGTTCTGTGCCCTGTGGGTGACTCCCTGGGGACGGGGCCAGGCCGCCCCCGGCGCGCGCTCATTGGCCGCGAGGGGCGCACGGCCCCGACCCCTTCCGCCGGCGGCGCGTGCGCGCGCGCGCGCGGGGTTGGAGGGCGGGGCCGGGAGAGGGCGGGGATTGGTTGCCATGGCGGTGACGTCAGAGGGTGCCGGGGACGGGCGGCGGAGACACGGAAAGGTCAAACTGGAGGCGAGGGCAGCGAGCGCGGCGGGGCTGTGGCGGTAGCGGGGCACGGCCGCTTCAGGAGGCTCCGCGGGACTGCCGGCCGGGCGAGGCAGCCCCTCGGTCCCCGCCGCCTCCCCGCACAGGTACGGGAGGACCGGCGCTCCGGGGCCGAGCTTGGGGCGGGGGACAGGCGGCGAGGAGGGGGCCGGGCTGGGTCGGGCAGCGCCTGATGGAGGACCCCGGGTTTTTTCCCCGCGGCCGGCCGTCCCCGGCAGTGGGGGAGCTGGGAGAGGGCTCCCTGTGCTGTGCGGGATGGGAGCCCCTCGCCCTCCCGGTGTTCCCCCCCGAGCCGGGGGTCCTTCCCCCGCGGAGCCCGCGGGGCTGTGACCCGTCACTGTGACCCCCATGACCCGCCAACAGAAGTTGGGCTTCTTTTTTTTTTTTTTTTTTTTCCCCTGTGGGCCTTAGGGAGCGCTGCCCCCCGCCTCGGCCCCCAGCTTTGCATAACTTGTCTCCCAGTTGACTGTCCCTTCCTCCCTGCACTTTGCCCTTGCCCGGTGGTCTGTGGTGTGAGGGAGTAAAACTGTTCAAGGACTGGGTTTTGTTTCTCTAGGGAAAGAGCTGGGTCACAAATAAGGCAGGCTAACTAATCATATATATATATATATTCCTTTTTCCCCCCACAACAGCCCAGTGCACAAGCAGGATTCTGACAGTACAGAACAAGGCCCTTGGATGTGATATTTTTTTTTTAGCAAACCCTGGAGCAGAGCTGCTATTAGCATGTAGAGTTTGAATGCCACAGGCAGTCTGTTGTCTCTTCCTGCTGAAAGAATATATTAGAGGAGCAGCAATGACTCATTAATAGAAAGTATTAGTTGCAGGAAGGTAAAACCAGGTGAAGTTTCTTACTTTACCACAGACTTACTCTGTGACCTTGGATCAGTCCTCTGTTTGCTTAAGAATCGGGAATAGCGGTGCTTTCCAAAAACGTCCTGTGGATAAACATACTAATGACTGTGAAATGCTTATCTGCTGTAGCAATAATGGGTAGATAGGGATGGTATTTCTATTACAGAAGCAGAAAGGCTCTAACGAGGATGTGAGCTGTAGTAGCCACACTTTGATAGAAATAAGAGCTTGCTTAAAAAGTGATTTATTAACCTTGCATGATTTGCACTGTGGTCATCTTGCATTTCATGTTTTGATGTAATATGTGCTTTCAAAGAGGTGCTATTCCACACTGCAAGTACTTTATGGATGGGTTTTTTTTCCACTTCTGTTTGCCTCGAACAAACCTGTGTGGTGTCCTCTTCCACTGCCAAGAAAACCTTGTGAATTTCTAATGTAGCAGATTATCCCTGATAGTCAACATCTCTAACTACATGGTGTTTTTGCAAGGAAATACTAAAGGGAGTGACAATAAGTTCATTATACCTGTAATAAAAGGCAGTCTTAGTTTTAGGAAAAGTATTTTTCCCCTCACCTTATAGGATGCTCTCAGTGGAAAATCAGAATACTTCCAGTATTTCACAGGCAAAAACCTAAATACAGGAGTTCTGAAGCTGAAGGAGTTGACTGTAGTGGTTCACACACTGCTCTGAAGTGCAGCCACTGCAATAACAAATGGAAGCAGCCAAGCACAGAGCTGGGAATTGCTGCTGCAAATCCTGACCTGAGTGAAATAAGTTTTCTCTCCCTACAGTTTTGCTTAATACTGCCTTTTGCAGCTGGATTACTCCTATTTTTTTAATATATTGTAGAAGGATACACCAGGAGGAAGCACTGTTTGCCTCATACCTTGGGGATTTTTTGAAAGTAATTTGATATATAGTTTTTCACCTACTCAATTTAATGTAAAACTTCCATAATCAGATTAACATTAAACAGGAAAGCTTTTGTGTTGAGGAGGAGGCAAGCACAGCCCAGCTGGGTTTGGTTTTTGTGTTTTTTCTTTTTTTTTTTTTTTTAGTGAACCTGAAAGCTGCCCTGGTAGAATGGCAATTCATTGTTAATTCCTAATATGTAGGTGCCCTGGAAAAATCAAATACTCGGTTTCATAGCTACCCTTAGGCATCTTTAATTTATGCAAGCAGGGATCACGGAGTAACTACTGTAAGTCTCATTGACCTTAGTAGGTTTGCAGAGGTCATGTTTTAAAGCGGGTAAGTTGTGCTTGAACTATTTTCTCAGTAAGTATTAGGAGCAAGTGTTTGTGTACACAATTACACACTTTTTCCAGTTCTCTATTACATTTTCTGTTTTTCTTTACATTCTTGCTCATCTTAAAGCTCTCATTAGGAAGAAACACAGGATTTTGAAAACAAGCTCCTTTCAAGATCTGGCTATAGCAGAGCAGACTGCGAGGTTTTACAAACAGCCAGAAAGGCCAGTGGTGGGTTCAGAGAAACTTGGCCAGCTCAAGCTGAATGTACACGAGTGACATCAGCATTTTTCTGAGCCATTTATGCTGTTCACTTGTGCCGGTTCCCAGCAGTGCCTTGTGTCTTATGTAAGCTCACACTGTACATCCTGTCCTGCTGTTCTCATGCATGATAATTCACTGGCGTTATCTTACGGGAGGGGTTGAGAGCTGCTGCCTGTCTCAAATGTCTGCGTGCAAGTTTCCTATGAGCCAGAAGCATAACAGTGTCCTAGGAGACATCTGAGGAATAACTTGGAGTGAGACACAGCTTGTCCCCTGCTCCTTTTGGTAATAGAGCTGTAACCACTGTGAAGTCATGTGACAGAGGTTTTACTGGACTGATGCCTTGATCTGTATCATATGTAGATGGGCCACTAATGCAGTTTTGGTGGCTGGTGATAGAACAGCCATAAAACCCAAAGGACTTAAGTGTCAACAGAAGCCTCGATAATACTAAGACTGGAAAATAAAGGCTTTTATTACACTGTCACTGCACACTTCTTGTTACAATTCTTGGGGAGGAATTGTGTCTTCAGATACTGATCCTTCAAACTTGTCCTTGCAGTTAGCATTTACTCATGAGTAATTAAAGTACTGCCACTCGATGGGTGAAATTGAAACAAACTCTCCATTATAAGCGCTAAACCCAAACATTTCTTCTGTTTTTCTTGCTTGCTAAATCTAGCTGAAACTTGCTGGCATAAAATCCTGTAGTAAAGCAATGTGCATAATCTAGTTCTAAGTAAATGGAGCACCTTATTTGAACAGTGTCTAATGTTTCATACTTGAGTCTCTTTTGTTAGTGCTGTAGCAGTGTGAGGGAGCCAAATTCCTGATTACCTGTCTTGGTGAACGTGGTTGTCCTTGTCTGACTCCATGGTTTGTTCAGAGCAGCTGGAAAGTTTCCTTACGAGCACTGATCTGGCACAGCTGTGCACAAAACTTTGAGATTTATAGCTCTGCAGGGGAACCACCTACAGAGGGAAGAAGGGTTGACCTGGAGGAGAAGTGCACCTGGAGAGGAATGCTGATGTTCCCTGGGGAAGTAAAGGAAATCTTTCCTGTGACTTTCCAGAGTGGTCTGCTCCATACTGCACATAACAGTTTCTCATTGTAGTGGAGAAACAAGAGCAATGCAAGACTTGACAGGGGGACTGGTTATCTAAAAAGGAACAGGTGCAGTCCTTAGATGCTGAAAAGCTGAACAGATTCCTTTAAGTAAGCTGTTCTTGCAAGTTGAAGGACATTTACTGGCAAAACATCTAAGAGAAACTTGAATTTTTATTTTGAGAAGGAAATTGAGTTATCACTATTACTTTTATTGACCAAATATAGGGATGCATGGACTTCTCCTAGTGCTTTTGTTATTTATGGAGGATATGCAAATCTGTTTTAAAACCATATACAGGAGAATAGGCAGCAATGAAGTTGTGTTTTAGAGACTTGGAGCATCTGTAAGAATAAATATTGTTAAAAAAAAACAAAAACAAAACAAAACAAAAAAAAAACAACAACGAAAAAAACCACCAAGCAAACTCCTCCAAAAAACCCCAAGCTTCAAAACTACTTAACAGGATTCTGCTAATTATATTTTATTGTGTGACAGATACTTATGGGAATATAAAGTTCCACATATATGTTGTCATGAATCAGTAGCTTTTTTAGTAGATGTGGACAAATAAAATGCGGTCTAGATGCTTAAATCTGCTAAAATATTTATAAGAAGGCTGGCTCTTGGAAAAAGTTTCCCACCGGATGCAGTGGGTGTCAGGTCTAAAGGTCAGCAGCTGAGAGAGTAAAGAGAAGGCTCTTTTGCGTTTATTTTTCTCCAAATTTTTCAAACAAGCCTTGTGTAAAGAAGCAGAGAATCTTTCTTTCTTCCTAAATTTCCAAGTGCTAACTGGCATTTGCAGGTTCGTTCATACTTAAACTGTTTGTTGCAAACCTTTTTTCTTTGAGAGGGAAAAAAAACCAAAACCCCTCAGTGCAGTTAATACATTCATGAATTCCTAGCACGGAAGTTCCTGGTGTAAATCATAAAAGCCAGATGGAGTTTTAAGTGACTGTCATGTACAACTTAGGGAATGAACATTCCTGATACTAATAAAAAGGCCAGATTGGAGCTACATAATTAATCCCAGCGTCCTTTTCAGTGCCTGATAAGATTTGGCTACAACAGCCATGGAGTTAATAGAGACAACTGTCAAGTCCTATGAAGCAGTGGATTGTTTGCCTAAAATAAAAATACCTATGTGCTTACTCTGGTATGTATCTTCTGGTGATTAGTGCTCCAATGGCAGTTTAAATGGGGAAAAAAAAGTGTGAGTAGTGGCTGACTTTGTCTTGAATCTACCTCCTGTCTTAATTATGTATGTAAATATATTTATACATATATTTGATATGTATAATTTATCTGCATGCGTGTTAAATATATAAAAATGGTTTTAAAGCAAAAGGTAAGTAGGGCTTTTTTGAGTGTTATGTGGCAAAACCTTTTCTAAATTGATTTGAATTGAAATGTAATGCCTGGGGAGCTCCAGGAAACAATCTTACAATGAAGTTTATTCCCTCTGTGTAGCAGTGTCCTGAAGGAAGTGTGCAGAAAAGTGCTAAAAAAAAAAGGCTTATGAGATGGCACCAAGTCTGTGTCAGAGACAGACAGGAGGAGGAGTGGGCAGATGGCAGTCAGTACAAAACACGTGAATAATCAGATTGAGAACAAGCTGAATAGACTGTCAGTGTGCTGGTTGCATGCTGCTGCATTTTGGGTTTGGTGAACGTGCTGGGGATTTTTTCTGTTGTGATCAGTGTTCCATACTCCAGAGGGGTAAAAATCTTCAAGCTAGAAGCATGTATGAGGGTAAAGGCATGCCCACCATAGTCAGGGGAACTGCTGGGATGAGGGAAAGGTCAGTGCTTTCAGAACTATCAGGACTGGGAAACATTAAAAAAAAATCTGTTTAGTTTGTTAGAGACTTCATCTGCAAGTTTATTCAGATCTACCTTTGGCATGTATGACATGGAATAATATAAAAATGATCCAAAATCTTAGTGCCTGAACCTGTGTGATGATGGATTTATTTCTTTTTCTGAAAAAGTCTGGAAGGTAGTAAGACTTATTTGTGATAAATTGTTTACATAACTTTATCTAATTTACTGGAAAACTCTTTGGGTAGGTGTCTGGCCTCACTGTTCATTGCGTGGCTCAGTGATCTTTTGCAGATTGTTGGTTGGATGCACTGTTGGAGTGTGGAATGGAAAGAAGAGCAGGAGGGATGGCTGCACTGGTGCATGATTGATCCTGTAACGCCTCGTGCAATGCTAAGGATTATAGAATAAAATAAATCCAGAAACAGAACAAAAAAAGCCCTCCTGCCCTACTGATTCTTACTTGAAAAAGGTTATAATATCAGTTTATCATAATAATGAAGTCTACATATGGAAGAGAGTGTGTTGAGATCCAGTTGATCAACTGTAACTTGGTCGTGTTTATATTTGTTTCAAAATATTCCTGCTTTTTTCTTTTTCGGCGAGTTCCATAGGCTAGAACAGTAGTGAACTGGTCTAACTGGAAAATGCCCTATTTCCCAAGAAAGAGGCATTGCTTTGTCTGAGCTGGCATTTGAATGGAAGGATCACAACACGCCTTCCAGTTTAAAATTTATTTAGTACAGATAATTTTGCATGCCTGGAGTTATCCTTTAGCAATACCCGTTTGCTCCTTGTACACTGTCTTAGCATGCCTCAGTCTGAACAACAGCAGTAAAGAGTTTAACAGCACAAGAAGGTAGAGCAAATGTGGTATTTCTGCAGAAGTGAAGGTTAGAAAGATAAAGGGAGAATGATTAAAATATTCACAAGAAGTGCCCTAGATAAGATTGTTTCATGTCTGAGGCCATGATGAATCCTGAGGGAATGAGGAAGCTAAAAGGCTGTTTAGTTCTGATGTTTCTCACTGAATCAACATATTAGCTATCAATGGTATTAGTGAAATTTGTAAGAACATGGGCATTTTATGTAAAGAATATAGAAATAAAGTAAGTTAGTCCAAACCAAATCCTTTGCTGTATCCGAGCTATGTGGAGAATGAACGTCGAAGGCTTAACGTGAGTATAATAAATCAAGCTGCCAGCTGAGCCTCAGAGGGCTTCATTGTTCTCTCTGCAGATACAGCAGGGTTCAGCCAAACGCAGAGTTGTCATTCTGCAGATGTTCAGAGTGTTTCCCAGTGTTCTGAAGACTGAGCTGGTGTCTGTGCATTGTCCAAACTGCTCAGTTCCCTGCTTGGAGTGGCCATGCTTTGACTTCCATGGGCACTTTTACATGCAGAAATCACAGCGTGAGTTTGCAGTTTTGGGTGAGTGAGGCGTTGTTTACTGTTGATAACTCCCAGAAAAGGCTCTGATTTGTAGCTTCTGGAAAGTGCTTTTTGGCAACAGAAGATGCCCTCCTGACATTCTGCAGCTTGGCAGAAAATGTTCCTCAGGGCATGATCTTCCAAAGTACCTCTTTCAGGGTACTTCTTAGGGCTGCTGGCACAGAAGTTTTTTAACCTTCCCCAAATTGTCTCCTTTCCCTATATCCTTAGTACCAGGCAAACAAAATAGGAAAACAGGAGGCAGACTTAATTTAGTAAGATTGAAATGGGAAACAAAAGGGTAAAAGCAGAACAGACAGAAAGTTGTATTCTGGTTTAACACGTGGTGACACATCTGGTTGTTCTTGTCCAGAGTTCTAAAGCAGGTCTCTGCTGTTGGGCCTGGCAAGTCAGTAATAGTCTCTCCTTAGTGTTAGCTTTAAGCATTCAAAGTTAAAATTGCTGAGTTTTCCATCACATCTTCCTTTCTTTTACCTCATCCTTGCTAGGGCTCTGGCTGGAGATGAGCACCTTTGTGTTTAAGAGTTGCTTTTTCATTCTATCTGTATTCATTTTGCTGGCTGACTGGTCCATATTTGATAGGCATCAGTATTTTAATGAACATTAAATACGCAATTTGAGCTTGCAGTATGCTCATATGATTAGTGTAGTGTGTTTTCTTAACTCCATGTTTTCTGAGAGTATCTTGAGCATTTTATAGGGACCTCACGTGATATATTTTTAGCCCTTCTGATAAACTTTAACTAAATTTTCTGATTATATACAGATCATGCTTGTAAATAAATATTCTTTCTCATCTTCTCCCTAGTCTGCTTCTTTTGGAGTTTTGCGTATATTAAATTATTGTAAAGTAAACACGCCCAGTAAAACTTTAACTTAAGAGCAATCAATATTGCACTCATTTGTAGAAGGACAAGTAAACACATATTTTCCTATCAAATTAGGTTAAGATAAGAAATACTATACAGCTAACTAATTTTTAATATTAGTTTGACAGGTGTATACTTTATCCCAGTACAACAAAGGCAGTGTTCAGGAATGTTTTTCTTGGTGGTGGTTCTGTGAGCATAACCCTTGGATCTCCCTGTAGGTCAAGGACAAGTTTCACACAGTCCTTTGCAGTGGGATAACTAAGCTGTCTGCTGACAGGATCAGGTACTTTCAGGTCACTGGAACATTGGGAATGTTCTGGTATCAGGGAAGACAGCTTTTCTGTAGCCTGCCCCTCATCTATTCTGAATATATCCAGGGAATATTTCAAGGAAGTGCTAAGGAAGGTGAAGGTGACTTCTAGGGCTTTATGATGAAGATTAGTGTGCATATCTCTAGCTGAACAGCACTTGCAGTGTTCAAACTTGACTCAGCTGTGATACAAGACAGATTCTTTAACAAGGAAATCGGAGATTTTTTTTAAACTACTCACCTGTCCACTTTGACTTCCTTTCTTTTTTGATTACTTTAACTTGAAAAAAAGGTTGCCACATCTGATCCAATGCTTTTAATATCATTAATTACAAAATAAATGCAGTAGTTATCTGTAGTAGATGTAGTAGATATCTTCAGGTATTATGCAATTACACATGATTGTTTGGTCTTGCATTCTTCATTGGATTTCGGCTTGCATGACTGCTTTGAGTTCAGAAACCTAATTAAAATTTTACTATGAGTTTTTTGCTTTGAATATGGGGGCTGAATGACTTGATAAACACACTAGTTGGATCAGGGGCTGCTAAGCTGATGTTTCAGTTAAGAGTCAAGTTATGCCAAATATTAGCTTGAAGCAGTAAAATTGCCTCCAAATATAATGAATCTGTACTTAAACATTCCTTTGTTCTAACAAACTGATGGAAGCTGTGATTCTGTACGTTAATGGAAGTTGCATATTGCAAGATCAGGGAGAAGTTTGGTTTGTTTGTTGTTCTTTCTTACACAACACAATCTTCAGTGTGAACTTACTTCTGTTGTACTTAATGATACCTGACTTCTTGCTTATATAGAAACTAAGAAACAAGAGCTTTATTTGCACAGCTTGAATTGCTGTAATGTGTAATACTATTTTTAAATTTCTCCGGAGAGTGTCAGACATCCCAGTAAAACCAAATCTCTGTTGCAATATTCAAAGACTGTTAATCATTAATTTATTTTTGGGAAGGGGGGCAAGAGAAAGGGTAATGTTTTCTTAAGTTGCCTGCTTTAAATGACAAGGTGACTGCTACTTTTCTGTCAGTTTACTGGTACACTACAAATCTATTTCTTAATAGTTTAGACAGTTTATAATCTGTGGTAACTTGAACTATGTGGCTGTTTGCTTCAGTCATTTATTCCCCCTCTGTAGAATCAAGTTATTTTACATGTCTGGTTTGCACAGATGAGACTGAAGCACTGTGGTGTGCAGGCTGTTGATAACTCTGGTGTTTCCTGTCTTTCAAGCTAGTGGTTTAAGTTGTAAAATATAATTAGTTTGAGCTGTTGTACATCGAAGTAATATTTTCATTAAATTGGTATTTGCAAGATTAAATATTAGATTTCACTTGCATGCAGAGCTTGACAGAGTTGCTGACTAGGATACTCTGTTTCTTGCATTTAAGTGCAGCCTAAGGCAGCTGACCATGGCTTTGTGCAAGAGCGGTGAGTTTTGGTGCTTGAGTTTATTGTATACAAAAGACTGGAAGCCTGTGTTTGCAGCATTTCCTTAAGTATGTCATTGTAGGTCCCATTGTCCAGGTTAACTTTTAGCAATTTTCACAAAACCTACTTGTTCTGGAAATGCTACTGCTGATGCTTTTTGCTGTAGCACCAGTTATATTTGAATGCTTCACATTGAAAGATGATTACAAACTGCACATGAAATTGATTTTTTTTTAATGGAATTGATTCCTCAGAGGAATTTTTTGGATGTTTTTACAGTATTTCTGTTAGGTTAGTATGGTCTCCACTGAACTCTGCTTGAGATGCTACAGTTACAGAATGATTTGTGTTGAAACTGACCATCTCTTTCTAACCCCCTGCCATGGGCAGGGACACTTTCCACTTGCTCAAAGCCCCATTCAGCCTGGCCTTGAACCTCCTGACTGAGAATTTGCAGTTGGTCACTCAGATAAAGAGTAGGAAGAGTAGGTATCTCTCAAAATTGCTTTCAGTAACTTGTCCTGCACCTGCAGGTAAACACCTCAGAAGAGGCTGTGGAAGATAACTAATTACAGAGTCTAGTCAGTGTCCAGACACCTTGGGAGTTTTCTTCAGTTACCTGGCCTACTTTGGCTTTTAAAAAAGCAATTGAAGCAAATGGTAACTGTTGTGGAAAATGGAGTGAACTTTTTAGCTCTTTCAACAGATGAAGTCAGTCTTAAGGATTGTAGCATCCTTGCAGTTCAGACCTCTTTCAGGGAACATCGTCTAGTTCATGAACTGAGTATGGCAGGATTCCTATGAAGAGCCATATATTTGCTTATTTTTCTATTTTATAAACATTTTTCATATGCAAATAGGGTGAAATGAGGTGGGGAGCTTTCTTTTTTTTTTTGTAGCTGATTTGTTATGGTTAATGTCTAGCTTTAATGAGCTTCTATTTCAGGCTCTTATATATAAAATAAAATCTTAAGTGCAGGAACTCCAGATCTAATCACATTTTTGTGTGGGAGCTCTACTCTTGGGCTTGGCTTGTATCACTCATGCTAATTCTGCAGAGCTGTACCCTTGACCTAATGAAATAACTGATGCTCATGTGTCAGCAGCAAATGTGTCATTTCCAGTCAGTGAAGGAGGACACAACCACATCCTTGGGTAGTGGTTTTCACAGATATTTTTCAGGAATGTTAGTATTCAGAAACGTGTTATTCCAGCGAAGTCTTTAGGGGAATTTTTGCCTGAGGTGCTTTAAGATGCTTCTGACTACTCAGAAAGGTTTTTGTTTATTTTCTGTTCTTTTGGTTTGCCTTGGCCTCCCCAAGGGCTGGTTGCTTTTGGGACTAACCTGCACTGTACCAAGTACTGGCGAGTGGAGCACTGAGAACAGAAAACAGACTTGGGACTCCTTCCAGAATTTAGGAAAAGTGATTGCTCTGGAATTGCTCAGCTGATTTCCATGGAGGCGGAGTCTGCTGACTGTGTTTGGCACAGAAGCCTGTGGGAAGAGCTCCATGTTAATGTGTAGTGTTACCAAAGAGGCTGAAGGACAGTGTTCAGACTTGCAGTGGGGGTGAACTTCGATGCGCAGAGTGAAAAGCAACTTGATGTTCCTCTGCTGATTTTTTTTTTTTTTTTTCCAAATGTCAGGTTCCTCTTGCAAGGCAGGGAAGTATTGAAGCTGCATCTAAAGGGTTGCAAAGTTAATATTACCTTTAAGGAAGTGTGGTTTTGCCAAATTCATTTTTTGTTGTTTACTCTTTCTCTGAGATCTACATCTTGCTCGCATTACTGTTCCCCACTCAAAATGTTGATACCAAATGTCTTAAATATTTCTGTCTTTTTAGGGAGCCGGGAGAAGGGAAGGTTCTGTTGTGGTTAAGCAATTCACCTATCTTGATTTAGCACTGTATGGCCACCAAAACAGGCAGTCCTGGCCTATGCAGTACCTTCCTGTCAGTGCTGAGGATCAAACTGCTATCCGGTGATTGAGATCATCTGCCTGCTGTTGCAGAAAACTCATCTTTTTTTCTCTATTTTTTTTCCAGGATTATTTTGCAGCTAATATAGTGGTTGTCCAAGTAGCTTGCATCACGAAATCCAAAAATTCCTGGAGTGGTAGAGGAAGTAAGAATCCCTCAGCTGGAAGACAGAGAACATGACTACCCTTTTGTCACAGTGCTTTTGCCATGTTCAGTTTAAACCATCCTGAAAGTGTACCAGTAGTCAGACTCTGTGATGTGAGTATTCTTTTCATGATTTTGGAACAGTCATTGTGCAACAGCCTCTCTCATTAAGATAATTATAAAGCAATACGAAGTTGCATTAAATGATGTTTTTGTTGCACAGTTGTTTTTTGTTTGAGGTATGACACAGAATTCAGCTGCATGTGGTTGTTATGTTTTTGTATTACTCTGTACTTTGCAGAGCTAGTAAAAATTGTTTCAAGATTAACTTGAGAACAACTGTGTGTTGTTATCCCCAGAATGCCTGTCACTGTAGGCTGGGTACTGGCATTCTTTGCTGCTGATCCTGCTGAACATGCAAGTCACGTTTTGGAAGACTCAGAATTGAAACATGTGCTTCTAGACTTCACTGATGGGTTTGGTTTACGGATATTTAGACCTTAGGCAGGATTAGAGCCTGTTCTGAAGTGAGATACCCCAAGATACGTGTAGTTTAAATATTGTCTTCAGCACAAACTCTTTGGTTTCACAGATCTCCTTCCACTGCAGTACACTACCCACTAATGTGGGCAGAGGGTTGGGTTTTGTGTTTTTTAGAGGACTACTTTAGTTAGTTAACCAAAAGGTGTGGAAAGCATCAGTCAATGCAAGGAAGAGTTCATTTTAGCTACTAATCTGAATAAAATTGAGTAGCTCTCATTGTTAGTTTGAAACTTGGTGACAGCCTGGGAATTTCAGGTTTGCTGCACCAGAAGTAGCCACACTCCAGGATTTTAATGTCAGGTAATGGTCTAGGTTTCCACTTCACCAAGCTATTTTTGTCAATTTAAGCATTGAATTGTTGCTTAAACTGCATTGTCATGGGAATGAGTTGTAGGAACCAGTCCTTCTACTCCTAAGTTACTTCTGAACTGTTTGTTTACTGTAAATGGTTTAATTTTGAGTATTACAGAAGCCCTGCACTTGTAGGGTGACTGAAAAAGTGGTTTGGGTCATACTGTCCATCTTCAGTATTTAGTTTATGATAGTTTGAAAAGCTGCATTCGGTACCAGAAGGAAACAAAAATGACATTTGTTGGGAAAGAAAATAGAGACTGAAAATCAGTAGTAAGTCCTTCATTTGAGGCATCTCTGTACTGCTTCAGAGTAACATTTTAAAATTTTCGTGTTCAAGGTAGTGTGTTGTAGGAAACATTCTTGCTGCCTTTTTCAAATTTGAGGGAGCTCCTGTATGCAAGCTAAGTAAAAATATCTTTCATACTGTTTGTTCTTTAATACACTGGCATAAAATTATAATCTTGAAAGGTTCTTTTTCTGGAAGAACATTGAGTCATCTACAGAGGTGACCATGGGGTAGTGTTTGGCAGGATATTTAAATACAGTAGGCTTAGGTATGCAACTTCTATTTTCTCTGTAATTTACTTTTTAAAATACTTGGCATCAGCTGAGAAAAATAGTGTTAACATCAAATATTTGTGATTTCAGAACTGTTGGACGTGCTGACAGTGGAATCTCTTGATAACACGTGGTTATTTATAGAAAATACTGTACTGGTGTAATCTATGGATAGTTCTATATCAAATATTGTCTTCATTATATCTGAGAACGATTATATAAACAAGGCTATAGTTGCTGGAAGCATATCACAGGAAGTAATGAGATTATGGAGTTGCAAGTGTAATGGTCCAAAGAGGCTTCTGGGGGTCTCTGGTCCAACCACTCATTCAAAGCAGGGATAGAAGTAGCACAGGGTGAGATAAGTCATGGCTTTGACCCCTGAAGCCATGAAAACCCCCAAGAATAGCAAACCCATGGCGTCCATGTGAAACCTGTGCATGCTCTTCATCACCCTCTGAGTGAAAAAGATTATCGTTGTGTCCAACCTGAAAGCTTTGCTTTCCTGCCCTGGGCCTGATGAGGTTTGTTCTGGCCCCATCCTCGGGCTCATCCATGTATATTTATGTTTGTGGAAGTGCTGCCATTCCCTGTGTGAGCCCTCTTTTCCCTGCTCCCCTCCACTTTTCCATACCCTGCCAGTTTGATGAGGATGTGCTCTGCCCCAGCTTCCTGGGTGCTGGTGAGTGTTTGGAGCTCTGGGATGGCCCCTGGAGTCCCACCTGGCTGAGATGCAGCTGGGTGTTCAGCTGCTGTTTGCAGCTATGTGACCCAGAGACCTGGCCAGTTTTCCAGGCCAGCTTTCCTTCTGTTCATGCAGCTCTGGGCACCTCAGCTTCCAGGTGAATCTGTGGTGGGACCTGTCCTGAAAGTTGTCCTGAAGTTGAAGAATGTTCTCTGGGCCATTCAACTATCATCAGAGCCCCCCAGGAGTTGGGTATGCTCTGCCTTTGATACATATTTGTTAACTCCTTATGATTATCAAAATTAATTTCATCTGGACTTTTTCCATGTTCCTTCCAGAAGCTGATGGGACTCTGTACTTTTGCGTTCTTGGGCACAGGGATGGTGGGAACCTCCTGTGAATGCCATGATGCTTTAGTAGGTGACAACACTCACAGGTGTGATTCATGGGGTGTCCTGTGCAGGGCCAGGTGTTGGACTTGATGATCCTGATGGGTCCCTTCCAACTCAGCAGCTTCTATGATTTGGTGAATCTTGGGGTAATTCTGCATAGAATACAGGAAAAAAAGAACTAATTTAGTAGTTAGTAAGCAAAATTTGTAACAGTCAGTATGAAAATCAAAAATTACTTTCATTATTTAGAAAAAAAAAATCCTGCTAGAAGTTACTTCTGTCTTCTTCAAAAAGTTGTATGCCTCATATTGTATTAGTCCAATAACTAAATTTTAACTCTTATGTTGTTCCAAGTAGGGAAACATAACTCAGTTTTATCAGTTGTACTCCCAGCAAATTTTCAAACTAGGAAAGTCTATTTTAATTCTTGTTTATTACAAATTATTGAAAGAGGTAGCTTGATTCTGGGGGAGATGGTGTTTGAGAAGCTCTGAAAGCAGTAATTTTCCAAGTCTATTTGTCAGATCTGATGTAAGATTGATTCTATAATATGGAGTTAATATTTTCAAAATGAGCTGCTTGGCCAGCACACTATGTCTAGTTCCAATTACTGTCAGTAAATCTTGAAAATTATTTTCTGAGAAGGACTTGGTGAAATCTGCATTTTAAATAGAGATAATCAGTATGAAAGTAGTTGAAAGGAATTTTGTAATGTTTCGTGCTGTATGGTTTTGGTTTTGTTTTTGAGATTGTTGATCCTGAAGTGTATGCCATGACTGTGCTGTTCTGGCATGCACTATTTCCTCTGTGGAAGCAGGATTACAAGTATGCTTAAAAGAATGGATCTCCTGGGTATTATTGCAAAACAAGTAATTGACTTTCTTTAAAAAACCTTGTGCATAAGAACAAAGATGTTTTGTAAACCCAAGTGCTGTGCACTTATCTGATGTTTGTGACTTGCTGGCTGAGTTGAGCTTATTTTCTTTGAAGTAATTTTAAAAAGTGTGTATGTTCTGGAGCAAGGTTAGGATTGATACTGTTGTATAGATTGCTTCTCAGTCTGATATCCTTCAGGATTTAATTGCAGTGGAGCAGTTGAGCCCTCTTTATACAACAGGGAAAATAGTTGTGACACTGTACTTTCAGCAGAATCTACAGGCTACAGCAGTAGCCTCCAGACTCTGCTTTCAAAATTGGGTGTGATGATGCCAGGACTTGTCATATTTGCAACAATACTCATTTGGAAGGATTGGAATACATTCACAGAAGATTATCCTTAAAATGGGAACATTCCCTGTGGATCTCTTGGTACCCCAGCTCTTACCAGCTTCTGCAGCAATTTAGTAATTGCTGCAGACTTAGTTGTTGGACCCTGCTGTTAGCAGACTGTCCAAATGTGCCCTTGTTCAGCAAGGTAAGCAAAAGGACTTTAAATGTCTGCTTGCAGTTCTCTACTTGTTCCCTCACAGTGTTACAGAGAACTATTGTTGGCAGCTGATATCACCAGAGAATTATAATTGCAAATGTGAGTGAAAAGTCATTAAGTGGAGTGTGCTAAATGGATTTAAATGTCATTGATTGAAGTCTTCGACACCAGACTCAACTGATAATCCACTCAAAAGAACCCCCAAACAACCAACAACCTACTTAACAAATGACATTTATACAGTTTTTTTGTTTCTCTCTTTTTAGGGAGGTTTTTCCATCTGTGCTCAAGCATGTTTGAGTCAGCAGGTGTGGAGGACTTCAGTAGTGAACTTACTACGAATAATTCAATCTTTACCATTCCTGGTATTTAGATTATTTTTTAGAGGGCACTGCAATGAACATCTATTAGATGTATTCTTCATTTCTATTTCTTGTTAAGTTTAAGGTTGTTTTTGTCCTTGTGCTTCTGTCTTCCCCTCTCTTAGAGCAACCAGATCACTGGTGTGAACATTTTTGTATTTTTTCAGACTGGAGGATCTTCTGAATCTTATGCTTTAAAGATGCCTTTAAAATGAAAGAGCCCAGTTTTTACAGGCAGCTTTGTCATCTCAGATCGGTGGGATTGGTTATCTTGGAATAAGACAGATTGTGGGCCCATATTAGGAGTTGGAAGACTCTGCAGGATAACATGGAGATGTGTCAGTAGTGGGAGCTGGAAATACTTAGTTATTTGTGTTAACAGTTAATTATTAAATATCTACAAGAATCTGTCCCACATTGAGCAATCTAGTTTCCCTGTAGATCTTTCCCAGGAATGAGGCAAAAATTCCTTTCCTGTAAGAGGGACCAAAAGAGGTAGATACCTGAAACTATGAAATTAGAACTATGCCATGAATAGCAGTAATGAATTACAGTGTTAAACCTGTTGAGGTTGTATAATCAAAATTTCTTGCTGACACTGAGGAAGGAATACCTCAATGGAAACTTGAGGGAAAGGATAGAATCTTTATGTGAAATCCGGCCTAATACGTTTTAGTATTCATATTTCTCCTAATTTTGTAGTTCTGGTTGTTCAAGTTTCTCTTGTGCATTGGGATGAAGCTGTCCTGCTGGAAAAGTTTGAAATCTAGAAAGTGAAAATAGCAGTGCATGTTGCTGTATGTCCTATAGCAATATAAACTGGATGACTGTGTACCGAGGAAGAGAAATACAAGTAAGGGTGGTAATACTGTTTCTTGTTTTTTCTGTTTGTGATTGCAGGTTAACCTACTGGTTGGGACTTTGAGGGTAATTCATTATGATAACTTTTTAGTGTGGTAGGTGTGTTTTTTCCAACTCATTTTTAAAGCAAAATGGCCTTGAATTAGCCACTTCCTACCTCCTGCGGTGACTGTGGAGATTACCAGTTACTGCAGAACTTCCCTGAAATAAAGACTTAATTTGACTGAATAACATCTTGGGTATGGTACTCCACCCAATGGAGAGCCAAGATGCTGTTCCATAAATAAACATATGGTGTCTTTAGCCTGAGCTGTGTTGCTCAGGCAGACGAATATGAGACTCTGGTGGGAAAGAAGGGGGTGTCTAACTCCTGCCATCATTCTTAGGCAGAGCACACTAAATTTAAGACTTTCTCGAACCTTGTTCAGACTAAGATGGTGGGGCAATGTTGAATCAGGATCTGAACTTTATTTTGGCTCACACCATTATCCTTTTTCAGTAGTTTGTCCTCCTTTAGAACACCTTTTGTCAGATAAAAATAATTACCACTCAGATGTCTAGTTGTTTGTTTTACTGAAATAATTACATATGGTGTATGCATCTAGCCCTCACTGAAATTCCATCTGAGGTGTGCTAGTAACATTCTACTTTCATGCTTTCCCAGACATTTCTAAAATACAAAGACACATTTTTTTCTTTTTTCTTTACAATTGGTAATGTTTGATTCAGTCTCTTTTATTGTGTTAGAATTTGTGTCCCAGTTTAAAATGTCTTTCTCCCTCTTGTGCTGCATTTGTTAGTTGCACTGTGTAAATATCAGTGATCAAAAGATGCTGAATGTGTTTTTCTGAAAATACACAGGAAATGCAGCGTTAAAACTACTTGTACACTTCCTACTTCACTGTAATTCCTCTTGGTGAGTATTGTTAACTTGTAGTGCTGCAGTGGACTCTGTGGGTTCAGAAGTTCACTGCAGTTCACAGTGAAAGCTCTTGATTTCCACTGTGAAGTTCTTCCTACTAAATTTCAATTTGTGTGCAGTTCAAGGATTCCTTTAATAGTTAGGTTTTAATGTTTAATTCTCAGTTCTCTTCTGGTCAATATGCATGACTTCAAAAGAAACCTCATAGCAACAGTGAGCATCTGTCTGCCTCTGTCATTTCTCATCACTCTGCTTGCATCAGGCATCTGAGGCTAAATTGCTTTGACTGACAAATGTACTGACTGACAAGATCTTGGCTACACACACAACAAACACACACACACAGAGGCTCCTTGAGCTCCATTTTTATTTCACTATTTTTATATGGGAACTGAGGCCCCAAATACAATGAGTTTCAGTGGTGATGCTGGTTGTAGAGTGAGGAAATCTTAAGATATGGGGGAGGAGAAGGAGGAAGCTCTTTGGTTGCCTGCCTTCCCTCCCTCCCTCCTGTCTTGCTTGACTTTTTGCTCAAGGTGTTCATGAATGGTGCAGTAGAAGTTCAGTGTAACTGATAAATTAATGATGGAGGCTTGGGAAAATTGCAATAATTCTTGGTGATCTGCATGGTTTTGATTTGGAATTGGCAAATGAACATAAACAGTATTCTAATGGTGTCTCTCTTAAATCCTGAGTTTTCTATGAGGGAAATCCCATGAGGGTTTTTTTAAAGTCATGCATATTGACCAGAAGAGAATTGAGAGTTAAATAATAAATCCTAACTAGTAAAGGGATTCTTGAACTACACACAAATCTAAATACAGCAGGAAGAACTTCACAGTGGGAGTCAACAGCCAGCATCCATAAATTTTCTGATAGTTAAGAAAGGATTTTAATTTTTTTGTTGATGCTATTCTGGAGTATTGACAGCTGAAGAACAGTTCCTAGGCAGGTGATCTTATGTTGCTGTTAATAACAAAGAGGTAAATTTCAGATGTCAAAAGGACTTCATGTAGCATTAAAGATCTGCATCGTTCCATGTGTTCTCTAAGTACGGAGTTAGGAGGGGACTTCACGCTTCGATGAATGGTTTATTTTATTACTGTTCTCAAGAAAAATGGTAAAGGCATATACGGAAGCCAGCAGCCAATGTTCTTCAGCTTGTGATGACATTAAAATGAATCCTGGTTGTTTCAGAGCTTTTTGTCTTTACAAAAGTAAGAGGGCTGAGCCATTAAGGAAGATTGGAATGTGCTCTCTTCTTTTTTGTTTGGAAAGAAGAAAGTGGTTGGGAAGATGGCTGAAGATGCTTCCTAATGAATGTATCGCTTCAGTTTTGATTGAAGTTTTCTAGAAATGGATGTCTTTCAAGCATGTAGTTGTACTGTCACCTGTAATGCCTCTTTTTTAAAACCACATTTGGAAATGAAAATTTCAACTGCTTTTATACAAATATAATTACTTTGTAAGATGTTATGCAAGTATTTACAGTTGATAGTGAATTTGATAAAGCAGAAAGAGATATCATTGTCATGTAGATTGGCAATCTTGTGATGATGTACATGGTAAAACAAAACAAGGTTGTGGAGAGTTTGTTCTCTTTGGGCAGGTGACATTGTAGTAACCTTCATTATTCCTTAAGAAGTGTTAAAGGAAAGCAGCCAAAGAAATGGCTCATTGCAACTTAATGCTCAGCAGCCTAATTAGTCAAATACCATGTGCCTACCTCTGCATGAAATAGCCTATTTCTTTCCGATGTAAAATAGGAATTTTCAGTTTTGGAACAGCCTGAAGAGGCCTTTGTTGCAAATGGCCACTGGCTTTTTAGTTATTTATTCTCAAAAATAATGAAGGTCAGCATGGTATCCATAGTGACTGCATGCCGCTTCCTCGTTAATCTTGGCATGCTGCTGTAATAACGAGATTCACTTACTAGTAACAACTTCTTGTGTTGCAGAGGGAAACCTTTGAAAACTGGATGTGATTGGGCTTCTGTAACTTGAGAGATCTTGAATACTGTAGTTTTACTTCAGTTTTAAACTCCTTGTGATAGTTTCTGGTTGTACGAGTTGCTGTGGAGGTCTAAACAGAGAACAAGCAACCTTAAATTGCTGAAGTTTACGCATAATTGGCACTGCAAAACTTGTGGCTTGTAAAATTATTTTCATTTGGAAGTGATAAGGACTGCTAAATGGGGAATATATCATTCTGCTTGCAGCTCTGTTAGTGGGAGGAAGGCATTCTGCTGTAAACTAAAAAATTAAGGCTTCCAAGAAGTATGTGAATATGATCAAGCCAGAATGGTTGAATAGTCTCAATTCCACAGCGTGAAGTCAGAGCATGAGGACAAAGTGCAACAACTAACTGGGTGAAGTGCTTTTCAGTAAATTACTTTGGTGTAGTGTACACTATTTCCTCTTTGAGTATTAAACAGTGTAAATACTAAATTTTAATATTATAAAGGTTACTTTAACTTAGAGAAAATATTGTTGCAGAACTGAATGCAAGTCTTGTGGGAGTTTTGATAGGAACTTGAAGATGGGGAGTGAAATGGTTTCATCCTGAGGTTGCTTTCCTTCTCACCCCATCCTTCTCCTTTAATGCTTACCCAAAGAGAGTGGGTTTGGTTTGGGTTTATTTTAATCAGTTGATTGTTATAGAGCTTTACAGGCAGGATTCTGACCTTGAGGGTAAATATCTTCAGAATTCTGTAAAGTTTCTGTTTCTGGTATTTCTTCATTATGAAGATGGCTTGTTTTTGCTTCTGTCTTTAATTTTGCATAGAGCTGTATTTAAAAACAGAAATATTTGAGATGTCTGTTTTTGAGAGCTCCAGGAATGAGCCCACAGGAAAGTAAAGTCAATGTATCTTTAATAATTATTTTATGTCTATTTTAAATGTATAAATGAAATATATATTTATAAGTAAATATAAAAT
>WAAE01000334.1:0-55607 GCA_013400495.1 Nicator chloris
GGCACTGTCCCTGGGGTGCTGGTGGTGCTCACTGCACAACCAGCCTACAAATCTGCAAATCAGTCTGGCAATTCTTTCCTTTTGGTCTCCTAGAGTGTCTCTCTAGGGTTGGTGACCCTCTGCCAGCTGGTAGAATACCTTCCTTCACTCCTCTGGACTGGCAGGTGACTCTCCTGATGAAATCAGGGAAGATTTTCATGGATTTTCATAGGAGAGTCAGGAATTTCAAGTGTCTCTAGGCAGTGATGTTTAGTGGACTTTTCATATTGGCTGGATCATGATCTGGTACAAAACCCAGCAGTCTTCTACAACATTTGATCTATTGTAATCTAGCATGACAATCTTGTCAGGAATTAGTTTCTTTAAAAGAAAAAAGCAGCAGATAATGAAGCAACTGGCTCAAAAAGCTGTGACAAGTGAAATGATAACAAGTAATGGGCACATGCCTAAATAAAGTGTATAGTTAAGCATGTGCTTAATTACTTTGCTGGCCTGATTATGGGTACTTTCTTGAACTGAAAATGAAAATTTCTCCATAGCTGAAGCATATAAACAGACCTATGCCAGAGATCCTGTATTGTGTGAATGAGAAATACGCCCATGGACGGCTAAGTTTTAAATTAACTCTGATTTTTATGGGACTCTTTGAACCAGAAACCACGACAGAACTTTTAATACTAAGCTGGCAGTAATTTAGGCATTGCTGTATTGTCAGGCCTATTTATCCTGCCTTTGTGTTTGTAACTGGGCTATATTTACTTGTCACATTAAAATAACCAAGAGTTCACTTTTGTGTGTTTGAGCCATTCCATGAGGTACACTCAGATCAGAGCCTTGTTATCTGTCTGCAGCAATAAAGATGAAAAATCTGCTGACATCCCCAACAAGCTGTAAACCAGGTTGTTTAACAAAGTTTGTTTTGATGCTCAGAATCACCATGTTGTCACTGCTAATTAGGAACTTTCACTTCAGGTGAAACCTTGGATGTGTCTAAAGTGATCTGCAACAATGGATCTGGAGCTGCTAACTGGCTTAATAGCTAGAAAATTCTTCTGAATAACCCTACTTACACTTCTGTCTATAAGGTTAACCAGAAGGGAAATGATGAAGAGTAAATTTTCTCTGTTTAAAACCCATAAGCCTTACAAATTATATTTACATTTAATTAAAAAGTAGACACATTAGCCATTTTCTTCCTGTAATTTTTTTTCCTTTCAGATTCTGAAGCGGTTCACAATTTCTCTGTGAGATATTTAATGATAATCTTTTTATAAATAATAAGATAGACAGGGTTGTCTTTAACCCCAAGTCTTGATTTGTAAGTTTAATCAGTTTCCAAACACATCATTAAGAATTGTGAACACAGCAAAAAAAAGGAAAAAAATGGAGAGAAGAAAGAATTGAGGTCCATTAATAATACTCAGGAATGATACTATTCTGTCCCACAGAGATAGATAAATTCCCTGTGTAGCCCTTGAAATTTACCCTGCTTATCTGTTGCAGAATTAAATCACCTCCTTATCTCAGCTGTATATCCATACTATACTCTTCATCACACAATATATGCTCTGTCAACATCCTAAAATTTACATCCAGAGTGATTAGTGAGTTTGGGATCTGGATTTTGACATGAGGCTACTCAGAATGAGCCTAATTCGGGTTGTGATTTCTTTGTTTATGCCATGTCTTCTGCTGAGAAGCATCTTCAATATGAAAACAAAACTAAACAAAACAAAACAACTGGAGGCTTCTGAATATTAGATTCCCACAGTTTATATGAATTTCAGTGGTCAGGTATCCAGACAGCTCTGTCCTCTGCATACACCAGTTTGGACCTATGGTCTCTGAGAGAGCTCCAGGAAAGGACACATGAAACAAATCCCAAGGAGATCTTTTAGATTAGGAACAAAACCTTGTCCACAGGTGACAGCAGCCCACCAGGACACTGCTGTCCCTAAGCTCTGCATGGCTAAATTAGCACCATCTGGGCCAAATTAGGCTTTTTTGGGATCAAAGTAATAAAGAGAAGAGGAGTGAATGTATTACTCATAACAAGCGAGTTCAAATGAGAAAGATGAGATAATCAGGCCAGAGGGAGGTGAAAGAGGGAATTCTGATGATTATAGGTGTTTGGAAATCCAGTGGAGGGAGGATCCCTATGGCTGAAAAACATTTCCACGCCTAGAATTTGTGGAGGATGAGGTTTTGTGGTGACTACTTTGATGTCTTTTCTTTTCCCTGCCTTTATCTAAGCTTCACTTGAGCCTCCACCAGCAGCTTGCTCCCAGGTGAGGTTAATTCCTAGATGCTGCGAGGAGCTATCAGCTGACTTCTTAAACCACAGTTTAATTAGCAGTGATATTACATTTTCAGAATGGAAGCATGCACACAAAGGGCTGGAGTTATAAATTACACTAACAGAGGATAATCTACAGAGAGACAAGGAGAAGATGTATTAATGCAGTGCCCAGACATGTCCATGCATTGTGCTCAAAGCTGCCCCAGTAATGAGTGTGTATGTGGGATATTTGACTAAAGGCTCACATAGCACAAAACAAAATAAAGCAAATAGAGGGAGGGAAAGAGGAAGGAAAAAATAAGACTTAATTCCCCAAGCCATTACATCACCTGCAAATTCAGACATCAGTAGCCTTTCACAGAAGATGCAGCTGCACTGTGCAAAAATTAGGCAGGAGGTTTCCCTGTGTGCATTGTGAAATAAAGAAATACACAGTGTGGCTATCTCACAGGGCAGGAGCCTGTACTGCTACCATGAACATATTGCACAATACATCATTCCCAAATCAAAGTAATTTACCACAAAGTCAAATTAATTTTTTTTTTTTTACCTGTAGCTCCAGAGCCACTTTGGAAAAGCCTGATTAGCTGATGACTGTGAAATGTATTGTTTTACATTTATTGTTATCATTGGTGTCTCCTGCACCAATGGAACCCCTTTTTAAATATCAGGTTTAGAGGAACACCTTGAGTAATAATCCCACCTCCCTATCCCCCAACCTCCACTTGACAAAACCAGGACAGCTCAGAGTAAAAAGCCACTTTGAGAAACACAGCAAACCTGAGCAGTTTGTGTATGAAAACCAAAACTGAATGGCTTGAGCAGCTCCAGACCTGACACTGCAGCTCCTCTGTGGCAAAGGGAAGGAAAGGGCAGGATGGGATCATCAAATCTTTCTTTGCAGAAGTCACAGCTAGGCCAGAGATTTGTGAAAATTTGATCACTAAGTGAAATTGATAAGATTTAATTTAGTGGTAACATTTAATTGATCACTAAATGATGTTTGGGTAAGTTATGATGGCTCTAGCTGTTAGTAAACTAGGCACAAATTAAAATACTCTCAATGACTAGAACCAATATATTTGATGAGCAGTATTTTTACCAAATGGATCTTCAGCAATGAAATATCCTGATGAGTATTTCACAGGTTTTTGCCCTTTTCTCAGAAAAGTAAACATGGCATTATTGTGTTTTAGAAACCACAGAATCACAGGATCATTTAGGTTGGAAAAGATCTCTGAGATCATCAAATCCAACCCATGACCCAACACCACCTTGTCAACCAGACCATGGAACTGAGTGCCACATCCAGTCTTTTCTTAAACACCTCCAGGCATGGAGACTCCACCACCTCCCTGGGCAGCCCATTCCAATGTCTAATCACCCATTCTGTGAAGGAATTCTTTCTAATGTCCAACCTAAACTTCTCCTGGCACAGCCTAGGACAGTTTCCTTCTGTCCTGTCACTTGTTGCCCGGGAGGAGAGGCAACCCCACCTGGCTCCAGCCTCCTGTCAGGTTTCTCAGATGCCCTGAAAAAACTCACACATTTTCCTCTTTTCTCATTTACAACTTGGAGGTCCATCCATGTTTTCCACAGCAAGACACAAAAATAGCACTACTCTTATAATCTTTCTACCAGGAAAGTGGGGTTTTGTCCAAAATGTAGAAAGAGCAGTGAGCAACCTGAGTACCTTCAGGGAGCCAACCCTACTGACTCACAAAGTGTTTGGCAGAGGAACAATTCATAAATGCTGGGTGTGCAAGATGGACAACTTCCTGTGGGACTGTCTCGGGGCTGATATTAGTGGTGACAAAAAATGCAATTGGATAAGTCATGGATTGTAAGGAAGCTCCAGATGCTCAGGGGTCCATAAGTGTGCTGGGGCCTGATCCTTGGAGCAACACAGGTGTAAAATGCCCAGTCTTTGCAGTGGGGTTAAGCAGTCCAAAGCAACTTAGCCTGGTGGAAGAGCAAGCAACAGTTTTGTCCATGTGCAAACCTTGTAGCAGAAAGATGCCATTTGGCACTCCAGAGTTGAGGCAGACTCCTCTTGACAAGCCAGGCCTCACAGAATTTGCCATCACTTATAAAAATTAATGTATTATTTAATAATTATTTATTATAATTACTATTCAATATTACTTTCTGAATTACAAGCGGGGGAGTTGAGGTTGTGGGCAATCTGCAGGCCAATTAAATTTCAAGAGGAGCAAGATTCCAGACTTCTAGAGCTATTTCTCTTTGCTTTGCACAGAGTGTTCCTGTCTGGCTGAGTGATACGTGGAGCTAGGGTGACAGCCTGTGGCAAAACAGAAGAATTTCAATATCTTAATCCTTTTGATTTCCACTTGCTTTTGATCTTTTCTCCACTTCCTGCTTGTCAGTGCAGACAAAGGTGGTCATGTCTTGTTGCTGCCATTACCTCTGGTTTGAAGAATGGGAAATAGCATTCCTCTCTCCCTCTGCATTCTCCTTACTCTTCTTTGTTGGTGTTTTGGGTCCTGCATAAATTCAAAACTCATCTGGCAAAATGGTGCTGCTCCTGGCTGCACAACCTGAAGGAAATAATCTTATATGGGTCTTTGTAAGGATTGCACCAGGGGATGGCTGGTTGGTTCCTTTTGACTCCAAAAGAGAGGAGCAATGGAGCAGCCTCAGTCTCAGTTCTGCTTTTTTCATGTTTTGCTTCTCATCTATTCTGTCATCAATCATATGGAACTTAGCTAAAGCCATCTCATGTAGAGATCTATTTGCCAGGGCAAAAACCATCAAAGTTAAGAGGGAGGCAGGAGCTTCTGCACTTCTAATAACACTTTGGGCAATCTTCATTTGCAAAATATTTTTTCTGAGTCAGGGTTTTCTTCTAGAATCATAGAATAGCATGGGCTTAAAGAGACCTTAAAGGTTACTTAGTTCCAACCGCCATCACGTGGACAAGGACATCTTTCACTAGATCCAGTTGATCAGAGCTCCATCCAGCCTGACTTTGAACACTTCCAGGGATGGGGCAAACACTTCCAGGGATGGGGCAAATCTGCTGCTGCTTCTTGCTCTTTAGCAGTAGAGGAGTTTTTAAAAAAAGTATATTCTCTTTATACTCTGCCCAAATTAATAAAATAAATTTTCTTTAAAGCAACACTAAATGAGTCACAGATGGTGTTGCCCTTTTACAGGTTGCAGAAATCACCCATTACAGTTCTTTTAATTTATCAGTGAGGGGAAATAAGACAGCCTGTTGCTCCCTTGGCAGTAATAATCAGAAACAGTCTATTTGGAGCTTAATTTATCCCAAATACGTATTGATAGTTGTAATGAAGAATATGTGACCTCTTTGGGAGTCAGCAGTGGATGGAAGGTGGATAGCTTTTATAAAACCACCTTTAATAAAAAAAGTGTTATATTGCATATGTTTGGTGGGGTATTTAAGCATATGGTTTCCATATCAGGAGCGAAGATGGCAAACACATGCTCCACCTTCCTAAAAATCTTTCTTATGCTCATCACTCCTCGAAAAAAGAAAGCTGTGAGGGCTTGTTTTGTTTTGTTTTATTTAATTTATTTTTATTTTACAACTCTGATTATGTGGGAGAGCTGAAGTCATCCCACAAGGAATGTTAAACTCGTATCTCGTTCGCTTGCAGTTTTCCTGCTCGTACCGAGAGGGGTGATGGAATCTGCCCACAGGCTTAGCCCGGTTGCTCCCCGGTCCCGGTGGGATCCCTGGGGGGAGGATCATGCCGAGAATTACCTTGGCATAAGGCTCTGCGGACCCGAGCAGACCCGGGCCGGCGCTCTGCGCCTCCCGAGCGCACATCCCCGCCTGTGGATCCCCGCGGTTGTGTCACCGGGCGAGCCATCACCTGGGGACAGCGTCCCCGGTGCTCCGGGACGGGCAGGTCCCGGGGCTGCTCGGTGATAAATCTCGCGGTCCCCTCGCTTTTTCGTCACTCGCCTAATCCCGTGCCCCCCTTTCATGTGCGGTAATTGCGAGCAGCTGCTGCCGCGGCCCGGCCGCGCAGCGCGGAGACAGAACAATGGCAACAGCTGTTTCATTTCGCCTCGGGCCAGCGCTTCCTGCTCAACTGCATCTGCCCTTCTGGGTCCAATTTATGCTCCTGGGTTGTTGCTGGTTTTTTTTTTTTATTATTATTTTTTTTTCTTTCTTTCCCTGTGACCTCGCTATCCGTCTAGGAGGGATTTGGAGGAGGACACGCTCCAGCCCCGTTCTGGCACCGGGACCCTCTGCCCTTGGCTGGGGCAAGGGGAGAGTGGGATGCCGTGCCTCTTCAAATGAAAATAATAACAAATGTCATGGGGAAAAAAACCCCAAACAACCCAAACACCCTGAAGTAATACAAATGAGCAGTGAGGCTGGCTGAGGTGCGAGGTGGGCAGCCCCCAGGAACATCCATTCCCTCTGGGAAGTGGGGTGGCCAAGGTGCAGCTGGGGCTGGCTGGTCACAGAATCACAGAATGATTTGGGTTGAAGGGACCTTAAAAATCCCTCGGTTCCAAGGCCCCTGTCATGGGCAGGGACACCTTCCACTATCCCAGGTTGCTCCAAGCCCTGTCCAGCCTGGCCTGGAACACTTCCAGGGATAGGGCAGCAACCACAGCTTCTCTGGGGAACCTGTGCCTGTGCCTTACCACCCTCACAGTAAAGAATTCCTTCCTAATATCTAATCTAAATCTACCCCCCTTCAGCAAGAAGCCATTCCCCCTTATCCTATCACTGCATGTCCCTGTAAAGAGTCCCTGCCCAGCTTTCCCAGAGCTGCTTCAGGTCAGCCAGGACGCTCACAATCTGTGCAGTCCCCAGAGAGCACAGCCCACACTGGTGGTGGCCTTTAGGGTCTCTTCAAGCCCCTGCTCAGTCTCCTAATTCTTTGATTTCCTGGTCCCCAAACAACCATCCCTGGGCAAGGGGAAGCAAACGGTCCCAGCACCTCTGGGCAGAAAGAGAGGTGATTTAGGCTGGAAACCACAAGTGTTCAGGACCAGAACTGGGCCTTGTTAAACTGTGGGCTTATTTAAAGGTCTGGAGCTGCTCAGGACGTTTCTTTTGAGTCAGATACACATTCAGGATCTGCAGGATCAGCCTTTCATTCTTCACCTTTCAACATGAATCCTTCCTTCCCTCCCTTCTGTTTTTCCCCCCCTGAGAAAGTGGCTGCATTCTTTCCTGAGTTAATTGTATCTTTCTGGGTTGGATAAGGCATATCTCATTAGAGGGGGAGAGAGATTTAATGTGAACTTCAAGCTGCCTTCTCCATGCTACAGAAAAGAAATCCCTAATCAGCACAGTATATATTTTGTATAATTGCTCTTTGACATTCTCTCTTTGCTTGCTAATTAAAGTGAAAGTAAACAGTGGTGAAATGTTCTAGTGTGTTTTTCCAGGACAAGAAAAACTAACCCCCTTTTTGTTTATAAATACAAGGTATTTCAAGGGTCCAGAGAATCTGTTGTTTTCACAGGCATGCTGCTGAAATTCCTTGTTATTTTCCTTTGGAGCCTGGAATTGAGCACATCTGCAGCTGAGGGTCAGCTTTGCAGTGGTGTGAATGGCACAGCATGGTGGAGGTCACCCAGTCACACCCAGGTGACAGCCTTGTGACAGGTGATGCTCTGTGTCTGCTGGGAAGCATGGAAAGGGCTGTCTCCTCCAGCACTCTATCAGAGCCCCAGGCTCAATTTATAATAAAGTAAAATACTCAGTTCTGTTTAGTGAAATATTTTATTTTTCTTTCAAGAATGAAAATTATAGCAATAAAAAGTAAGCAAAGTATAAACAGCAGCATAGATCTGCAGCTAGTGCTGATTATTTCTTGTGTTCTGGAGACTGTATCATGATTTTTTTTCCAGTATTGTTCAATCAGAAAAGGCTTTTTCCCTCATCCCATCAGGTTTGTGTATTTATTTGGTTTTTTTTTTTCCTATAAGCATGTTCTTATCAGGGGAGATGCTACCAGGGCATCATTCCCTCAATGGGAACTTCTGCATCCCAAGGCTGACACTTGGCATCTTTTTGAGATGTGTGAGAATTCCTTTAAAAGTCTTCCACCACACAACAAATAGATGAAAACGTACTGGTTCAGCTAAGGAAAATGAATTGCAATATGTATTTCATGTGGCCCTGATGTGAGAGTTGCCCGAGGATTTAGTTCATGTCCATGTCCACAAATTCCCAGCCCAGTCAGAGCTGTGCAGCACGAGGCTGTCCCTCTGTCCTGGTGATGGTGACACCTCTGTCCAGCACACCCAGCACACTCTGGGCCATGCAGCACTGAGCCACCAGGCCACCTGCCTTGGATCACACCTTTGTTGTGGTGACATCAGACCCCATCATAGCCAAACCCAGAAGGGCATTCAGAGCTGCTGATCACACAGGGGAGCCAGGGTAACTGGCTGCTGACAGATTTACAGGGTTTAGTCCAATTAAATTGCTGTTTATTGCCTTTAGAAGGGGTCTGTTTGTTTCTAATTTTAGAAGTCAGTTTGGGAAGTGACTACTTTGGCAGCAAGTTGTGAGTATGGGACCTGAAATTTTCCAACAGCACTACTGTTGTTATTAACTAATGAGTATTATTAATAACTGTTTGGCCTTGGACATCATTCTTACATGGCAGGGCAGGAATTCAGGACCCAGAGAACAGCAGCAAAATTACTTTTGCTGTGAAAGTGCTCAGCTTTGCTCCTCTCCTCACACATGACATCTTCTTTGACCAGGACTGGATTTGTCTCCAGTTTTTCCAGACACAACCTCTTGTTTTCCACCCATCCTGCCACTCTTCTCAGCTTCATGATCAGCATGGCAGTAGCCATCACTTCCAAAGGTGATGTGCCGGCTCAGAAGCACCCAGCACTGGTTTGGGACATGCAGCTGGTGTTTGAACCCGTTGCTACTTTTCCTTGCACACCTTCTCTTCTGATTGCTCACATTTATCCATTTCATTTATTCATGTTAAAGAGGGGAAGAAGTTTCAAGCTGAAAAAGTGGTACATGGGTGTAAATTATCATGTCTATCTCTGGCCAGCAGTGATGGCAACTTTGGATAAATGAGAAGTGCAGAAATAACAAATCTAGTTTGAGAATGAAACCAGAGCTGGAGTTGGGATGTATAGGTTCTGTTCACAAGCTGGTGCAGTTTTGATGTGTGATTGTGGGAAAGCCACTTGGACATCAGCTTTCCTACTATCTAGAAAACCTGGAATGAGAAATTGCTATAAACCCCAGCTATTTATTTGTGCAGTACTTTCAGAGCCTTTGGTGAAAGGTACTGAATAGCTGCACGCTTCCCTGTGGTTTATTAAATACACATTGATCACAATTCACCGAAGGCAATGACATGTTTTCAACAGGAGGAGACCCAACCCAAACACAGGATCCTCACGTTTCCAGACCTTGGAGAGGTCCATATGCTGAACTCAGACCTGAAGCTGGCGTTGTTGCAGAGAGCAGAATGAAAAACCACAAGTCTCCATACGAGCCTTGAAGTCTCAAAGAGAAGAGAGGGGCTTAACCCCATCTCCTGCCTGGTGGTTCTTAATCTCCTCTAGGAATGTGACATTCCAGAAAAGCTCTTCTTGGGGTGATAAAGGGTTCTTTGCCAGAAACCAATGAGATGTACCTTTCCATCTTCCCTGAGTCATCTGTGATAATGCTTTAGCTGGGTTCTGAAAGCATAGGGGAAAAAAAAAAGATGAAAGGGAACTTGAATCAACACTATCCCCTGTGATAGCCAGGGCTTTAAAAATGCCTAAAGATCTCTTTGATTGCACACTGTTTGGGCCATATGCCATCCTTTTATTACACATCCATGTATTGGAGAGGTCACTGATGTTCTGTTGGAAATATATTTTCCTTTTGGCCAAATCCAGGGGTATTTTTAGCAGAAAAGTAAAAGGCTGAAATTATTATTTTTTTTTCCTCAAATGATCCCTTCCCCTGAGTAGAGAAAAGCAGATATTTTACAAGAAAATTTTGAGTTAACTAGAGTATAAATATCTGCTGAAATATATTTTAAGTCAACTTTTTGCCTATGGCTATTCTTTTTGTCTAACATTCAGTAACTCCTTAGGAACCTCTCTTCTGTAAACAGGATTATTACTAAAAATATAGTAGAGAGGGAGAATGCCAGAAGGTGGAAATGTAAATTCACCATTTTCTTTTATCTTAGCCAGATCACTTCATTGGACTAATATCCAGGAAGGCTCTAGTATGAATGGATCCTGCACAGACCACACCAGATGGAAAAGATCTGAACTGGGCAAAAAGCTCTCTGTTGGAAGTTGCGCTTCTGGGTGAAATAATTTCAGAAAGGTAGAGCATCAGGCAAAGGGGCAGCTCCATCCTTTGGACACATTTTTGTGCTGTTTCAAAGGAAAAGTTGTGAATTCTTGTTTGTGTTGTCATGGATGTATATTCCCTCTAGCTCTCTGAAAAACTTCCTTCTCCAGTGAGGTTGGGTCTGTGCTATCAAGGGAAGAGCCTCAGCTGCACAGAAGTGTCTGCCCCTGCCCTCCCTGCAGGCTGTGGGCTGATTTTAGGCCAGGTCTGTAGGGACCTGGCACCTTTCTCACATTTAGATGGGCAGGAGGAAGGGGGAGGCAGCAGTGATGGAGAAAAAGGGTGAATCTCTTACTTCCAAGTGCCTCTAACCTCCCTCTGATGAGTTATTGCTTTCACAGCCCTGGAAAAAAAATTAATTAGATTATCCATGACATCAGGTTTCTTTGGGATTTCAGTGCAAGAGTCCTGTAGACTTTTAAATGGAGCTCAATGGAAAAAAATGTTCCTGGGCATCAGGAAGAACAACTCTTGGGCAAGTGAATAGATTCACTCTTTTACACTATTTGCTGCCCTGTTCTGTTGTGCTGTCACTGAGATGCCTCAGTGCCCTCTCCATAGCAGGGGAAATCAACCCCAAGAGGCAAAGCTACAACATCCCATTTTCCAGGGGCACAGGAAAGAACTGCTCCAGCAGCAGCAATTCACAGTCCCAACAGGAATATAGCACTCAGCTCTGGTAGGTAATGGAGCATTTTTTCAGTGGTGTTTTGGGGACAATCCACTATCAGGGCATGGCATTAATGCAAAAAGCCTGTGCCATGTTCACGGTGAAACAGGATGAATTCTGTTTCCCACACACCCCTGACACGGGCTAAGGTCCAAGCTGATTCCATTTGTAATATCCAGTGGCCAAAGTGATCCCAGAGGCTGCTAACACACTGAGCCTCTGCAGTAAAGACCTTATAAGTAAATTCAGGGTCTTATTCCTGCTTAAAAGTAGTGTAACTGAAAATACAAAAGAGTTATAACTCACAGAAGTCACTTAAATCTGCAGCTGATACTTCTGAGCCTTGCTGGGCATCTCTTAATATGACACAAATCCTGCTGACAGGTAACTGTGGGCACAGAGCTGTCCCTGTCTAAACCAAATCTGGATTAGATACTACTTCTTGTGTTAAATACTGAGGAGCATTGCTTATCCAAGTCTCTCCACAGCCCTCGGGAAGCAAAGAAGCAAACCTGTTTCTGTCTCTCTTTTATCCAAGGGACTACCTGGACAGAGAATCAGTGTTTTCTTTGGAGCTGAAACCCAGAGGCAGCTGGACATGCCCAGAGCAGCCCTGCACCCTTGTCATGCAGGCAGGGGTCTGGATGTGTGCACCGGGCTTCGCTGGCGTTCTGCAAGGATGTTCAAAGGGCAGAGGTGGCACCTGGGATGCCCAGACTTTGTACAGGGTGTGGCAGGGTGCAGCTGGCCCATGGCCAGGAGGGAGCTGCTGTGTGAGGCTGGGGTTCCAGAGAGGGAAGCATCTCCCAGTGGGGTGATCAAGCAGTGGCCCCTGCATTGGAAATGAAGTTTACAAACTCCTGAGCTCTTATGTCAAATGAAATACCTGACTCAGCTGGGCTTTCCTGGCTGATCAAGGTGCCTGTGCTGATTTGTGTCAAACATCAAGGACCAAACAATGCTAATATGTAAAAAGGTTCAGCTTGCATTCATGCTGTGCTGCCTAGTGAGCTGGAAACGTGGGAAGGTTTCCAAGTGAGGTAGAAACTGAAATCCTTTTATACACGGAAAAAGTTCATCTTTTGAGGGAAAGACCAAGATCTGACCAAATGGGAGGTGCACTCTCTTTAGCCAGATTCAGCAGAAATTAATGAAAGATGGCTTAAGAGGCTCAAAAATACAACGTGATTCTATACCTTTCCTTTTTTACCCAGATGCTGTCCACCTTCTCAAGCATCTTTCCCTGTCCCCCTTTCCTCTATAAGAGAGAAATGTAGCTCCATGTACCATGGCCTGTTGGATGTCTCAGGCACTGCTGACTGAAATGGAAGCCTTCTTATTTTTCTGCCTTTTTTTTTTTTCTTCTCTGTTTTAACATTAAATGCCAGGGAGATTGGTAAAGATTTCAGAAAAACAAATTGACATTTGGCCTAATAAAACATTGTACACAGTTTTTCCTTTCTGCTTTGACTTGGCAGAAGAGTGCGTGAAAGCTCAGAGAAGAAATATTCCATTTTTCCTGGAGGGCGACAGGAATCCATTAGCATACAGTGCTGGAGCACAATATCCTGATATGCCCTTAAAAACTGACACAAAAATGTGAGTTCTGTACATGAAAATTAAATTCAGAAATCACAAATGTGGTGGTGGTAGCAGCTCTTCTGAGCAAGATTTATTGTTGTCGGCTCTCGCAGTTTTTTCATGTCCTATACAACACTTCTCTTTAAAGCTCCATCTGAGGGAAGAATGCAATCAAGAGAAAGCCTTAGATTTTTGTTTTTAAAGGAGGTGGGTTTTTTTGAGAAAGATATCTTTTAAAATGGTAAAAATGCACCCTTCAGGAGGGAAATTAGGCACAGCCACAAATGCAATGCTCTTATTATTAAGCTAATCACACGTGTTTGTGGATTTCACTCTTTTATCTTTAAAATATTTTAGTATTGGCAGTCTCAAAGAATTGTCTCTCAGCTTTTTGATTTGGGGGCATGTGGTGGATTAACAAACCTCCCCACCCCTTTGCATCCTGGTTTCTCCACCCCAGGAGCTGAGTTGGCCCCCAGGCCAGTTTTTAGCTCTCTCTGCCAGATGAGAGCTCAGCGTTCCCCCAGGGCCTCTGGTGTGGTGTCCCTGAGCTCAGTGCCCTCTGCTCCAGCCCAGCCCCTCAGCACGACCCACTGGGTGATGCCACCATTCTCCACCTGCTAAATGATGGGGATGAGCTAACACATTCCCTCGGTACCTTCTGGATGCCTGGATGTGCCTGCAAGCAGTCGTGACCTGCTGTTAGACAAGCTGGGCTTCTGCAGGAGGTGTAAACTGACATTTTATCAACCTAATAACTCAAAGGGTCAAAGCCTCCCATGATGGCTCTCAGCAAATTTCTATGGCAAACTGAGGGCAAAGATAATGAAGTTAATGTTACTGTTAAAATAAATGACAGAAGGCATTGTGGTTTTCTTCCCTAAAAGCATCCACTTCTCAGCTTACTTGGCCCTGCCAGTTTACTATGAAGCAGATGGCTGCCATTTTGCATGGCTTTGGCTCTGTAAGTTGATGATACAGGTTTTTTACAGGCTTCAGACACAGCATTAGCCAGGGCAGAACCCTGGAAGATGATAAAAGGCTTGAAGTAAAAACAGTTGATAATTTTAACCTGCATGACTGAAAACGAGCCAGTGCCATGGCTTTGGCAAGATCTGTGCCTCTTTAATTTGGGAGCAGGAGTGGAAATTACAGCAGCAGCAATCAAGAAGCCCCATGGATGTAAAGGAACATAGCTGTTCTTCCTGGAAAATAGAATTAAAAAGTAATGATTGAAAAAATGAAGGTCCCTCCTCTCAGCCAAGAGCAAAGCCAAGGAGTGCAGGAGCAGGATTGCAGTGAGAGGTGGAGATTTGCTTCTATCAGTTCCAGAGGACTGGGGAGAAGAGACTCTGAATGCAGTCCTTGAGAGAGGAGTACAAGGCACCACAGATGAACTGCTCCAGCTGCATTCCAGGCTGTGCAAGAGAACCCTGGTGTCTGCCCAGCTGAAGTGCCCAGTCAGTAGAGGACACCACACTGGAGCATCTGCCACGCTTGTTTGGTTTTACACTAAAAATAGGGCACAGACAGGAGTGTCAGAAGAAAAACTGCTTTTACTACTGTCTGCGCTGAGTGAGCGTGTAAACAGCTACTGGAACCCAGCAGAGGAAGGCTGTCAGCCTGGCAGAAGCTCGGTCAGATTTTCAGCTGATGTAAATCAGGAGGACTCCGTTATTAGCTCTGAACTGGCTCACAACAGCTGAGGCTCTAGCTGAGCCACTGAAGTGGTAAATAGTGCTGACAGCAAGTTGTGGCTTCAACAACCTTAAATGAACTCCATTAAGGGCTCATTTCTGAAGAGAATGCTGTTGAAACCTGGAAATAAGTCTTTCAAAGGTTTAACATATTTGTCTGTTGTAGAGGGTTTTATTTTGAAACCAGATGCACTGAGCAGCTCAGCATTGCTCCACATGGCAGGAGAGGCAGCACAGTAGGGATGGATCCTGCTCTCTCCTTCCTGCTGAAATTGGAAGTAACCTCTGCAGAGTCAATGTCATCACATTGGTGTCGCCGGGACCAGAGGTAGGGCAAGTGGGAGTAATTCAGGGAGATGGAGACGATGACAGCCTAAAACCTATCTGAATAATTGAAAAATGTTGGTGATGTTGCATTCTTGGAAATCAAACTGGCACGCTTTCCACAGAAAACTCCAAGTAGCTGAAACAATTGATCAGGACAGGGTTGAGTGAAGAAACGAAACAGGCTGCGGGTTTGAGCGACTCACAGGCAGTTTTAGTAGACAGAATGGGCAAGAGCAGAATCAGGCAGCAAAAATCTGGAGAAATCAACTTAGGCTGGAGTTTGCCACATGAATCAGGCAGGGGAGAGCTCAGGGGGTGGGGCTGGCCTTGCTTCATGCCAGAGATCATCCGCAGGGGCTAATGTGCCACACAGCTCACAGCACCAAGAGCAGGCACTGGCCTCAGGTCAGAGTTAGCAAAGGGCTTTCTCTGCCTTGACTGTCCAAGTCCTTGGTCAAGATGTGACTGCATCATGTTTTAAAAGGAGTGTATTTCACTGCAGCTGTGCTGGGGGGAGGCTGGTGCTGGTGTCACCCTGGCAGTGCTGCTCAGGGAGCAGTGGAGAGGTTTTGGGTAAAGCAGCCATGGCCTGGAGTAGACAGATGAAAGCAGGGTGGTGGGGACACAGTGAACACATCCACTTCCAGGTGAGGCTCAACCTCCCCCTCATAACCAGCAGCTCCGGGGGCCAGGGGAGGCTTTGTGGTTTAGGGGATGCAGTGGCAGTGCTGCGTGGATGGTTGGACTCTGGATGACTTGAAGGTCCCTCCAACCTTGATGATTCTATGGTTCTATGAACATACTTCACAAATCAGGTATCAGAAGGTGAATTGGCTTCTAGTGCCCTGCTTGACTCTGGTTCATTCAAGTGCCACAGCCTTTAAGAGAGACATTGAAAAAGAAGTTGGCTGCCTGGAATCACAATAGAGTGGATGGACATGTTCCATCACTGCCTTAATGCTCCTCACCAGCCCACATTCAATTCCTTGGCCAGATCCAGCAAAGGACAGAGGCATCTCCAAGAAGAATTTCAATAGTATTCCAGAGAATCACAATGGAATTACACAACAGCACAGAAGATATAATTTATTGGTTATTATGGCTTGTATTTTGTGGATTCAAAAAAACCTCAGCTGAGTGTAAATATTCCAAAAGCCATTGGAGTCCATTCCCTCTCTGAGAAAAATAAAGAAGAAACAACCCAAAACCCCAAAATCCCAAAAACCCCAAACCCCCAAAACCCAAACAGACCCATATAAAGCTCTACTCAGTGTATTGTTGTTTGTTCATTCATCAACCCTTTAAAAGCCAGTGACACACAGATGTGTCAGCAACAAATTGTTGTTATCTCAGAGAGGTTTCACTGAAGAGTCAGGCTGGAGAATACATAAACCAAAGCCAGAGGAAAGAACAGGTGGCAGGTGAGGTTTTGCTTAGACCCCAGGATCTGGGGGACATTGGGTTTCTCTCTTTCTGCCATTCCCAGCACAGCTGTAGCCCTTGGCTCTTAGGCTTGACTACAGTAGAAACTGTAAACACCAACAACACAATAAGGTCTAAGATATTTTAAGGTTGGTTGTCTGGAGGAAACCATCAGGCATCCATCACGTGGCAGTGTGAACACAAGCTCTGTATGCCTCAGGCTGGGAGGCTTTTTGGTGAGTTCTCAAAACCTTTCAGCTGAAAGATGCAGTTAAAATGGCGTGTCAGTTATCTCTGTGTTATTGATGCTTTTTTTCACACTACAGACATATTTATTGTTGGGGAATCCTAAATACATTTCATTTTTTTACCCTGCTTTACACTGTATAAGGACAGAGCCATTTCTTTGATTGTGAAAGCCTGGTTTGGTTTGGTTTTGTTCCCCCCTCCTGATTTCTTGTTGACATGAATAGTCTTTGTCTTTTCTTTTCCCACATTGCTGGAGGATGGTAGCAAAACCATTAATGGATTTGGACCAGCAACACCACTTAAAGACTGTGAGGGGAGAAAGAAAGTCTCATTCTTCACTATTGAAGCCTGATACTAATTCACCAGTTAATCCATGGCACCAACTTTGCTGCCAACAGATGCAGGGATTTCAGACACAAATGAGCCACGGAAGGGTAAAAAGTCTTTAACCTGATCCTGTGAGAACAAAGCATAAATCATCTCATGCAGGTTCCCATATCAGATCCCAGCAAAGATCTCTGCCTTACTGTCATGCAGCAAAGACCATCATGTGAGTATCCATTGCACAGAAAAATATCTTTATCTCACTGTAGGCAAGTGCTGCAGCTAAATTATTTTTGGTCATTTTCAGTGAATAACAAATCAGAAAAAAAGATCCTGGCAATCAAGTAGAAAATTGGAGGTGTTTAGTGAGCCTCCAAATGTAGATGTCCAGCATCCTGTTAAAACAACGAAACAAAACAATAAAAAGGTCACTTACAAGCTGCATGGGTAATCAATACTGAAATGTGGCACCTTTTAATCAGGGGATATTTTAAAAAGCTTTGGGAGAAGAAAAAAAAAAAGAAGGAAAGAAAAAAGAAGAGTGTTTAATTGCAAGAGCAATATTTGGTACTTGAGAAGTTGAAATCAATTTCTGAAATCCAGCTTCCCAAAAGCAAGTATGGCAGAGTTAGGCTGCTGCTAAGCAACAGAGTTTGTAGCACTTAGATTACCATTGAGATACAGGACCTGTTTATTTAAGTGAATTCATGTGGTTTAGTGTGCTTTCCATGCTCAAAGTGCAATAAGGAGAATGAAGTACCCCATTCAAGGAGTTCCATTCAGACCTATGGCACAGCACCTGCAAACAAAACCTTCCTGACCACAACCTCTCAACAAACCCAACAGCCACCCTAAACCTATTACAGTGCAGAGGCAGCCATTTCCCCAAATTTGAATGGTTCCAGAGAAGATAAAAACATCCAAGCCAACTGTTATTTTGCATTAAATTTCCCTTAGCCAATGTGTATTATTGCCATACTAGAACGTGTTTTGTTGTTTTTTTTAAAAAAAAACCCCAGTTTTGTACAACTCTGAATCTCCTTCCACAGCTCCAGAGCATCCTGCACTGCACACAGGACATTGGGGTGATGGATTGGGCTGGAGCTCTTGCTCCCTCCCTGTCTGTCTTGTTCTGCATGCCACAGGAACAGCTGGCACCTGCTATTGCTGAATGGGCACAGTGGAGCACTGGGATGGAAATGGGTGTTCTTGCCCTTCAGTCAGTCCTCAGGAGCAGTGCTTTGGCACCTGAGACACGCCTGCTTCTTGTGTGCTGCTTTTTCTTTCATGTGACCCCCCTGTGACAGCTCCCTCTGAGGAGATTTCACAGAATCACAGAATCACTGGGTTGGAAGAGACCTTCAAGATCATCGAGTCCAACCCAGCCCTAACATCTCAACTAAACCATGGCACTGAGTGCCATATCCAGCCTTTTTTAAACACATCCAGGAATGGTGACTCCATCACCTCCCCGGGCAGACAATTCCAGTGCTTTATCACTCTTTCTGTAAAAAACTTTTCCTAATATCCAACCTAAATTTCCCGTGGTGCAGCTTGAGGCTGTGTCCTCTCCTTCTGTCAGTTGCTGCCTGGAGAAAGAGACCACCTGATGCAGCCACCTTTCAGGAGGTTGTAGAGATTGCTAAGGTCACCTCTGAATCTCCTTTTCTCCAGGCTGAACATCCCCAGCTCCCTCAGCTGTTCCTCACAGGGTTTGTGCTCCAAGCCCCTCACCAGCCTCTAACTTCATTTGTTGAATCTGAACTCCAGCTGTAATTCCTTGGAGCACAGACAGCCAGTGCTCCTTCCCAAAGCCAGGGGAGGGAGAGCCATGGTGAGCAGCTGAGGGGAAGAGATGCAGGCCTGGCACTGTGCTGCAGCAAAACCTTCAGCTAAACCATCATCTTCCATACACGATTGCCTACGCTTAGCCTGCTCAAGGAAGTATTTGGAAAAATACCTAAGAGGATTTTTGCTTTCAGATTAAGTGATTTCTAGATGATTTTACCCATAGCAAATCAGCAGGGGGTGAGTTGAGCTGCATTTTGCCTACTCCAGAGGAAGAGAAGCTGAGTCTTCTGAAAATCATCCACTAAATTAATGAAGACATGAATCTACATTAGGATGAACCTATTTAGCTTATTAAAGCCTCTCTCAGATCATTTCCCTCTGTGTGTGTCTCTACATCACAGACTCTTCTGTTTGTAATTTCCAAAGTTGAAAAAAAAGAGAGATTTTATCCTTTTTGAGGGGTTATCCTCAGCTTTTAGCAGTCAGAAGCAATATGTACAGTAGTCAGCCTAAAATCCCGTAGCAAGATTAAAGACCATGCTGTATGCAGTTATTACAATAATGACAATTTTTACCTCACTCATCAAGCATAATCTGAGGTATGTGCCACTGTTAGCAAGGAAGGAAGAACCTAAATGTGATGCCAGTTTATGTTCTGCTGTGTTGGACTTATTACTGGAATCTTTGTTTTATAAAATTTTGGCTAGGATCATTCTTACTCTCCTGAGGGAAATAAAATCTTTTGTCAGTGCCAGTTTCTTTGACTCCCATTGTTTTCACTGTCTTTGGGAACAGACCCTTATTTTTTTCTTTATTTTTTAATTCTCTTTTACATCCTCCTATCTAGTGAATAGTCTGATGCAAGAAATCAGCAAAGGGAAACTGCATTGATGGAAATAAGGAAGTTACAAAAAAATTACAGAGGCCATTTCAGGAGAAAGCAGAACAATTTTCTGTAGAATGAAGATGCACACTCTTACCCTGAGAGACACCCAGAATTTTTCTGCTGTTATTGGGCTGAGGTTCCCCAAAACCTCCTGCATAGTTTTCACTCTACTGAAGTAGGAAAAACAAGAAAAAAATGGAGGATGACATAAGTGACCCATTCTGATCCGTGGTTCAGTCGTGCAGCCTCTCACACCTCTCTCCTCAGAAAGAGGACACAGTGGACATATCTGTGGAAAAACTTGCCTTCCAGCCACAAGAAGTAAAACAGAACCTTTCCCAGTCAGAACAAGAACTTCAGCATTGCAATTAACTCCAATTAACCACCTACTCACGAAACAGATTTTTTGAATTTACAGTGTCAGCAAGTCAGGTTCCTTCAATTCTTTTGAATTGCTAGATGAAAAAAATATAACCTTCTCTTGCATTCATTCAGCACTGGTGTTCCTGGGTCGAACAGAAATTTAAAAATGAGCTATCATAAATTCTCCAGCCCTATAAATTACAGTGGGTGGAGAGTGGCTTTTAGCCAGTAGTCCAATGGCTACTGGCAGTGGTGGAGATGCTCTAGCCCTGAAGAGCTGCCCTTCTCACCCCAAAGAGGGGTGGGGTGCCCCTGACCCTGCTGCTGCAGTAACTCCTGTGGGACCCTGTGGGCTTTTAGTGCAGAGTGGAGCCATGGACTTGGATTTAGGGCAGCAGTGGAGGAAGGTCCTTGGCTGCTCTCTCCCACAGCCCTTTGTGTTCAGTGACCTCGCTTTGCTAACTTTTTACTTGGTTTTCCTTCGCTTTTTTAAAAAACTTTTTCCCCAGCTACACTTCTGTCAAATTCCAGCTCCTACACGAAGTTTTGCACCAAACTGAGTGAAAGCACCAAGGTAATCTATTTGTAACAAAATACTTTTCCCTCGCTTTGGTAAACTTAGTGCTTCCCTGTAAAAACAAACTCTTTAGTTATTCAGGTGTGACTAGTCACCATATTAAATCACCATATTACCTCCTCAGTGTAATAATACATTTATTTTAAATTGCATTTTAGAATAACTCTTCTCTTGCTGACATTTAATTTTGCACAGGAGTAACACTATCTAAAAGAACACAGGTGTAAAAATATTACATTTTTAGTAATTATGGACTGTCCATTACTACTAAAAACTAGTAAAACTATCAATATTTCTCAAAATTGCCTGGAATTACCAAATTTAAACATTTAAGAGGAATCATCTAAGAGCTATATTGCAGCACAAACATGTGCCAGCTACACTTGACCACTTGCTGAGGTATTTTTTAAAGTCAAATTAAACTTTTGCACAGGTAACTAACACATTTTAACACTTTAATTAGCTAACACTGCTAAGATGCAGCTCAGTTCAGTGCAGGAGAGCATCAGGAAGAGGAGACACAAAGAGGAGTCGCAGGTTTGGTGAATGCCATTTTGACAGATTTGTGGCTTTGGCTTTCAGATGTTCTTTTGGTCTCCCAAATGAAGCTCAGATGCTTCCAACAGGAACAATTATCACTGCAGTACCTTTCAGTTCTTGTGGTTGGGGTGTTGTCTTCATTTTGGTAACAATTCTAGCCTGCACTGAGAAATCTGCCCCAGGTACTGTTAGAACCAACATGATTCTTCTTCCCTGACTGAAAGAAAAGTTTTTAATTTGGAAAAGCAGCAATATAGACATTCCTCCAAACAAAAGGGCTTAACTGATTCTTTTTCTCAGCACATTTTATTTCCAAATGCACATGCCCTTGTGGGGCCTAACCCGAACATGTCAAAATCCAAAGGGTGGATTCTTCTAATTGAACATAAGCAATGTGCAAGCTGGATGTTTAAAGCTGAACAAAACCTGAGGTTGCTGTTCTGGTCCATGGAGCAAGAGAGAAGCAACCATGCACCCTGACTCACCTGTTGTAGGTACCTGCTCCAGGGTGGCATGAATCACCCCCTGGAGTTTCTCACAGTCTCACCCAATGGAGACTGTATTTCTCCATTAATGAAAAAAATGCCCCTGGTTGAGAACCTGTTAGTTACCTTGTTGTTAAACCACATTGGCAAAGCTCTCAGAGATTAATTCTAGCCTATTTTGTCATTGACTTGGATTAGACTCCAGATCCTTCAAGTTCCACTACAAAAAGCCCCCGGTACATCAAATTAAGACAGAAGAACCTTGTGGTGACCCGCTTGAGATATGGGAGAGCTGACCTCACCAGGAGGTCTGAACAGGCAGGTGTCAAGGTCACTGGGCTCATGTGTGCTGTCATGAGAGCCTTTCTCTGTTTGTTAATGTAAAACATCAGGGAGTCATGGCTTCATTCTAGCACAGACCAGATTAGGCTACTTTTACAATAGAAGTTTTCATAGGCTAGAAAATATTACTTCCCCTTTCATCACTCTAAAAGACTATTCCAGAGGGCAGACAAAAATCTGCACTAAACACCAGCTGATTTTGCATTTTGGCTTCCATGCAGGGGCCAATATTATCTTTCCTAGGCTAACAAGAGTCAGTCCATTCAGTTTTGGTGCTGTGAGACTTAGACTATACTCTGCTATTTGTTATTTGGGCCATTGCCGTTGTCTCTGAGCCTGGATTGTGCTGCATCAGGCTAAAAGAGCTGAAAGAAAAGCTTCTCTCACAAAGTGAGAGCAAGAGCTGAGGTTTTCTTCCAGGCCTGACCTGTAGCAAGGCTGCAACAGCAGGACTATGTCATAGTACAACCTCCTCCTTTGGGCAGAGATGTTCAAGGTGAGGCAGAAGGTCTGGGGTGTTTCTCCTCCTTTCATTACATTCAGTGACCAGGGAGGTTCTCCAGAGCTATCACAGCTTCTCAACTCCATGTTCCCACAATTTCTTTCCCTCACGATTTTCTCTACTCTGTTGGCATTTCAGCACATCTGAATCTCTTAGATTTCCCTTAGTCTTTATTTTTCTCCCTTATTTCTCTCAGAAGTTTTCCACACGTTGCTATCTGCGGCTCCCATCTCTGCCTCATTGCTGTTCTTTTCCCTGAGCTGCAAGTGGTTTGCATGGTGGTTTCTCCTGTCATGTTTTTATCAGGCTTTCTCCAGTAACATTCCTGCATTTGCCCACTTTTGCCCAAGGTTTTGTTTACCTTCTCTATCTACTCTGGGTTCACATGTTTTGAGGCTGTTGGATTTCTCATAATTGCACGGTTTGGGTATTTTTTTTTAAAGGGTTGGGGTTTTATCTTGCTAAGATGTATGTTTCTCTTTTCTTCCTGCATTGGCCTGTTAGTTTAAAAAAGTTTCTTTTAATCAAATGAAAGGAATTAAAAATGAGGAGGGAAAGCCCAAGAATTTAAATTCCAGTCTTCTTTCTACCACAAGGAACCAAGAATTCTTTCTATTTAAGACAATCACAGATTTTATCATTGTGACTGGTTTCCATTAACTCTGCAAGTAGAAAGACATTTAGTTAAGTTGAAAGCTGTCTCTTACATGATGACAGACTTTGCCTGTTTTAATATTTTTACTGGTTAACTACCAAATCCCAAGTCTACCACTGTCTACAGCCAACATTTAGTGTTCACTGCTCCTCTGGCAAGAAATATGACTTAGAAATATATCTTTCCTACTAAGCTTTTGAAATGTATAGCGTTTTGTGTTAGAAAAACAACAGCCTCAACATGTGAAAGAAATTGCCACAGCAAGCACCACCCCCCCCAAGAAAGCAACAGCAAAAGAAAGGGTGAAAATTGTTAAGCAGACACTTTTCTTCAGCAAACACAAGACATGAGAGCCTACTCTAATAAATACTGATGCATACACCTCAGGCAGGATGAACTGGTTATATAGATGGAGAAACTGGTTAAACCAACGATGGTGCCATGCTGGGATGCAGTGAGGCTAAGAGGGATTTTCTTTCTGGAAGTCAGGACTCAATTCAGTCATGTTGAAACCCTTATTGTTGCTGTCAGTGTGACAAACGAAGCCCTGGAACCTGGGATGTCACTGTTCCCACACCTGGTGCCATGGCCACCTGCTGCTGCTCTCACTCCTCTCCTCGCTCAGGAAAGTGGGAACAATGGGAGCTCAGAGAATTCCTAGCAGGAATTTATTTAATGCTTTTCAGTGTAAGCAGCATTGACTGGACTATTTCCTGCTTCAAGCTCAGGTCCAACCAACAACAGGAAGGCATTGGCAGCCCAGTTCTGCTGCAAGGAGTAAAAACACATCCCCCTGGGAAAGTTATGATGGTAAAAGTTGCTGAGTAGGAAGAGCTGATGCCCAAAGAGCTGCTCCCAGCACAGCTTGCTCAGAGTGACCCCATGAGAACCAGTTCTGATGGCTGCCCTGGTCCTGGATGGTGCTGGGCAGGGAGCACAGGGGAGTGCAGTGATGCTCACCTGGCCTGCCCAGCGGTGCTGAATTGAGATCCCTCATCCTCCACCTGGTTTTCCTGCTCCACTGAGGAAAGCAGACAGGAAGCAAGGCATTTAGCTCTGCCTGTAAAAGGAGAAATTTGCTCTTTCTGATTCTTTCGAGCTTTGTCTTCCGTGCTGCAGAGTCCATCTGGGCCCAGTGCTACACATGACAAATGTCCCAAAGCTGCCTTCACCTTCTGCAGCCAGGCTGCCTCGTGGTTACCAGGTGCTGCCTACTTTAGACTAAAGGCCAGAGAAGTCAGCTTTGGATAGAGAAGTGAGGACAGACAAGCTCCTCCCTTAACCCATATCCTACCTGCCCAGGTTTTCCTTTTTACAGTTTCTTGGGAAAGCTTTTCTGTTACAAAAAGTTTTTCTCTGACATCCCTCTACACCGCTTCTACCTTCAGTGTCTGAGCTTCTGAAAGGCTCCAATATTACAAAAAGTTGAAAGAAGAAAATCAAACAAGGCCCATAAAGTTTTGCAAAATTCCCTTCAAGAGGGTTCCAGGGCTCACCAGCAGGGATGGTGTGGAGTCACATGTGGAGTCTCCTCCAAGCCAAGCTGGAGAGGACCCAGTCAACCCAAACATCACCTAATCCCACCTGCCCTCAGAACAGCAGTTTTGGCTTTTTGTCCTGAGTGTTTGCTTCTCCTCAGATACAACTGTCGTTAATTTCATTTTTAGTTTATTACTGAAGAAAGTCTTCCCTATTTAATTATTACAAACAGAGAATCTGTAATATACTCAAAGCTGTGAAAATGTAATCCTGGATAATTTTTTACTCTGAGAAAAGTCACTAGGACTGATCTATTCTTTCAATCAAGTACACCCATTTAGTTTATTTTTAACATTCCTTTCATTATGTTATGAGCTTCTTAAGGATAATGAAATAATTGCTTGTCTCTTTGATTGATCTTTGTTTTGAAAGGGAACTTTAATAGTGTTATTTCTAGAGCAGGCTTACAATATAATACAATTAAAGGAAAACATGACATTAAAACACATTAAAGCACATGTTCCAATAATTAGACCTACAATTCTCGTCAACCAGAGCCCTGTGTAGGGAGGAGTTACTGTAAAAATTTATGAGGAAATAATTCCTATTATTCTGCCTAATAAAGCAAATACATTAATAATGACATTTTATCACATTGTGTAGCTGTAGCAATCAGTGAACCAGCTCCTTCTCCAGACTGCTCTGGAAAGCTGGGAACATGCTACAGGGAATCCCTGGCATTTTATCTTGTTAACATGAAAACGTGTCAGTAGAAAGTGGTGCAGAGGAGAGCTTTGGCAAGCTCTGGTCTTTCAGAACTAAGAATTCCTGTTTGCACAGTTCTCTGAGATAGCAAGTGATGGGGGAATTCAAAACCTGATATCATTGGGTATATCTGAAATGTGGATGTGCATGCACGCAAGTTAGAAGAAAAAATAGAAGGAGGGAAGAAAGCAGAGATCCTGATCCTGGAGGTTCATGCTGCCAGCTTGGAATACAGTTGTGCTGAATATTACACTGTAAATGAGATAGTGTAGATAGATTACACTAGAATGAATAGGCAGGCATCTCCCAGAAAGAATTAAATAGAATTTGTCAGAAGGGCCTTTCACCTTGTTAAGACACTGACAGAAGGGCAAGGCTGTAGCACTGGGGTCAAGGATTTTCTAAAATGTACTTTCTTTTCCACATTCTGTAATCTTATTTCTCAGTATGAAAGCTGAGATCCCAGATAATCAAAATACTCAGTTTTGGTGGGGTTTTTTTGGTCCAGTTGCATTCAATTTAAATATTTGGGGTTTGGCAAGAAAGGCTGGAATGGTGGAAATTTTTCACTTTTCTGAATCCTAAACCAAATAACCTTTTCTTTATTTAAGGTCAGTGAAATCACTTAGAGACTCCTTAGAGTTTGGTTGGATTTGTGCTGGACACACAACCTGCCCTCGGCCTTGGAGGGAAGGACAAGTGGGTCTGGGGCATCCTAGAGAGCTCTCTGTGGATGCATGTGGCTCAATCCTCTGACGAGGTTTCAGTGATTTTGTCGTGATTTTTTATAGCAAATGCGGATTCTTTAACGATAATGACTCTCTTTAACACTCACTCACACGTGGCACACGCAGTGCAAACCCACATCAGCGGTTGAGCAATAGCTGGCAGCACGATTTGGCAACTTAGGAGGGAAAAGGAAGACTCTTGAGTGAACTAAGAAGGTTTAGGTCATGCTCTGCACTTGTCCAAACTGGAATCACAGGTTTAATATTCCCACTTTGGAGAGGCTGGGCCACTGTTCAAAGCTGACCGCCGTTACTTCTGCAGTGTGGATGGGATCTCCAGGTCTTCTCTGAGAGCTCTCCGGGCTCTAGGTACATGTAAGGAGCAGTTCAAACCTGGGACTATCCAGAATTCAGGGTTCACGTTGGGAAAGGTCACTGTCCTTGTTTTCCAGGATGCCTGCAAGCCTGCGTTAGTAAACGCAGATGACGGCAAGAATGCCGTAGGGAGACTCTTGGCACATTGGGACTGACTGTTTTTCTGATGGAGAGCTGAGATAGCAGGAGAAACCTTTATCCTCTGGCTGAGCAAGCACATCTTGAATCTGTTTATATGTGTATGAAAAAAATTAATCAAACCTCCACAGGCGAGATTCCTCAAGGATGATAAACACTCGGCTAGCTTAGGAATCCTGGACAAAAAGTATGGGTTAACCTGGAGAGCTGCTGAGCTCAAGATACACTTGAGGAGCAAGGCTGTGGGGCACATGCAGAGAAATATCACCAGGAGAGGCCCAGCATTTTCTGTGCACAGAGCAGGTACTGACTGGGTCACTCCAGTTTTACCCATCTGGGTGTCTTTCACTCTGTTACTAACAAGGCCAACAAATATTACTCCCCTCCTTGCTTTTATTTGATGTCCCAGGCGTCAGAACTTGATCTCTGCCAGGATGAGTAAGGATCCTGGCTCGGTGGCAGATAACCTCTGAGTTTCAGTTTAAGGAGGATTAAAAAGAAATCAAGCACTTGTTTCTCTGGGAGATGGGTAGGGGTGAAAGCAAGCCCAGCCTCACCTCTTCATGACTGCAACAGATGATGGTTGAACGTAAAAGTGGTTTGGTTTAGGCTGAGAGGTAAAACCAAAGCCCCTGCTCAGTGTGGTACCCCATCCCACCTTCCCTGCAGCCCAAGAACTGAGGAAAGTCTCAAGTGAGACAGGTAGCTGGTCAAACCTCAGGTTGTTTGAATCATTCTCTCTCCCTCATCATTCCTACACAGCACGATGCTGATGATAGTTACCTCCTGGGGGGTGGATTCAAATCCACTTCTCCAGAGAGATTTGAACCTGCCATCTCCCACACCCTGGCTGAGTGCCTTAAATATTTGGTGAAGTATCTGGATATCCTCTACAGAGCTGTAAACCTAGGCCAAAAATAGTTTCCAGCTGCAACTATATGACTGATTTGACCTGAGACTACTTGGGAAGGGGGTATGTCAAGTATTTTATTCACAGAAGAAAAAATAATTGCCCTCCCCTGTTAAGGAGACAGAAAGGAAAGAAGCTCTGTTGCTACAGGAAATGAGCAATGAGATCTTTTAGACAAGGTTAGGAGGCTACACTAATAAACACCACCTTTTCCCAAGCTGTAGTTTGAAAAAATACAGAGTCCTTCTCCCTGTCTTCTTTTTTATACAGCCAAACTTATGTTTGGGGTTTCAGGATGTCTTAGAGTCACAGCATATTCTCATCATGTGCACTAATAGTTCTACACATTTTATGGCTGTCACCCCTGGGACTGCAAGTGGGTGTCTCAAATACACATCTTCCCAGAAAAAAATAAAGACCAAACAATTCACATTCAAATTATAGAATCATGGAATTATCTAGGTTGCAAAAGACCATTCAGATCATTGAATCTGGTCCTGGGTTATAAAAGGCATTTGAAGTCGGGCTTCTAGAATCATATTTAGGCTTATAAATAAATAATCAAATTTTCACATGTGCTACATTCAGCTTCTCTCAGATTACATGGTTGCAGCTGAAAGGCCAATATTTTTGAAAATCAGGATACTTAGGGCTTGAATGCAGACCTGAAAGAGACTTGCACAATTTCTATTGAGAAAAGGTTCAGTAGTTTCATAAGCACAACTTTTAGGTATCCATTAGGAAAATCTCAGCTTTGCTGTAAACGCCTCCAGATTCCTGAAATTTCGTTCATTTGGCAGCCAGGCACCAAGTTCTGTCGTCTGACCCAAAAAGAAGTCTGCTTCTGAGTTCTGTATAACTTATGTAGCCTTTCTTTGGAAAATAAATAAATCATTCAACTGGAAATACTCAAAAAGCTGGGCTTATGTCCAGATACAGTATGCCTAGCTTAGTGGCAAAAAAGTTACGGCACACATCCTGCATTGTCAAGAGCGCTGAATGTTTTGGCTGCCCTAATAGAAAAACAATAATTCAATCATGTATTATAAAGGAATTTCCTGGAGAAGTTTGGGCCCACTCAATCATCCTATTAGATTTATCCTTAATGTGGAAGAACTGCACATTAAATTCATTACATACATTAGGCCATCTACGTTTATTTCCAGATGGGTTTTCATAACGTGATCAAAATGCCTAAAAAAAAGGCATTTTGAAGATTCCTTTATATGTAACTCCTATAGCATGACAATAACTCTGCAGTCTTACACCACTGTATGCCCAGTAATTCCTTCTTGCAATGGAAGGACACATTGAACCCAAACAGGTTAAGTATTTTATACATCAATAACGATAGGCCCACAGGGCTGGGATCATTGTTTTATTTTGCTGGCAGGGGCCCACAAGACTGGGATATTATGCAAAGAAGAGAGAGGATGTGTGAGGAGATAGTTATGCTAATATACAACATTTCCCCCGTCCCTCTCTCCTCCCTGGAGTAACTGTCTTAACATTACACATGGTGATTTGTCCTTGGCAGTCCCAAATTACCTGCACCTGCTGGCTCTGGCACACTAAATAAATACCCCATTAAAGATTCTCTGTTCACCAAGAATGAGGAAAATATAGTTCAAAGTGCTCTGCTGCAGCCCTACAACCCTCACTGAAGTGTTTTAGCCAGCGCTCAGATGAGAGAAGCTAGATCAGCATCAACACTTTTGAAAATAGGGCTGCAGAGAGATCTTTATGCAATTTTAGAGATTTAGCTTTCCCAGAGCCTTGCAGACTTGGTCCTGGCTGAGGTCTGGGATGGTGCTGCTGGAAAAACAGCCCTGTGCTCCCATCAGAGCCTGTAAGGGACTGTTTATGATGAGGAGACTCAAGGTCCCTAAACAAAAGTAAGGGAGGTGTGTCACCTCTGCAGACAATGCTCCCTTTTCATGCAACACTGGCTAGAATGCTTTTATTAAAGCTTCTCAAGGACCAGAACCTCTTGTGTTTGTGAAGACTGGTCCTATATTGTGTGACTTTCTCCCAGCTGCCAAAACACCACTCTCAGCACGCTCTTGGTGTTGACAGGATACCTTTTAATTTCTCAGGGTCCTTTGGTTGTTCCCCCCTCACATTCTCCTTCATCTCACAAATGTGCCATGTGTCCAGCTTCTTCTCCCTGGATCAGAGACCTGGATGCTGCTGGTTAGCCAAAGGACCAATAATCACTTCCCATTGGGGTCCCAGGCCAGAGGAAGGGCAGAGCTTTGAGGGGCAGCCCTTGTAAGTGTCTCTCCATGAGAAAAGCAAAACTGCCTCTTCAGAGGGAAGATGAGCTAATTGTGGGAGGTGGGTGTTGCTGTTTTGGTGTACAGCACCTTCTCTGCTGATCACACTGGACAGTCTGCAGATGTGCTGGGATGGGCTGGGGTACTATTTCAGTAAAAAGTCATCCCTGAACTGAAATTTTATAAAACTGCTCCAAAACCACTCATTACTTTAGTAATGAAGGATACTTAATTTAAGGACTTTGTTTTTGCTCTATGCTTTTGCACATACAGGGTGCCCAACCCAGACCAGGACACAGATGTGATTATGAAGCATCACAGAGCAGCTGGCCCCACTCAGCTGCACTGGGCTGGGTATTACTTGGGGCCACTTCTCTGCCAGGTTACCAGAAACGTGGAAGTTCCACGGCAGGAGTTTTGATTGATGCAGATATGGAGAGTTGTTAATTACACACAGCAAGCGACTGCAAACCATCACTTTGACTGTACTTGATGCTGGGAAAGGCTTTACTATTCTTGGATCTGCCACAAAAAACATTTCAAGTTCTTACAATGCCTCTCTCTGCAAAGAGGCAGAAGGCTCCAGTATTTCAGCTGTGCCAGTTTCAACAGTTTCCTCACCACCTTCCCTCAAGTGTCTGCTAATGATACCCCTGGACCTTGTGTTACACTCCATCACACACATGCTGCCACATATGTAAAATACATCTACCTTTTATCCATGTGTAAATATACATGCTCTGCATTCATGCATGTAATACAGGTATCAACTTCCCTAAGTCCACAAGATCTGTAGCTTTACTGGTGCACAAGCATGTCCTCTGCATACTTAGAAATTATATCAACAAGACACGTGTGCCAAGAGTTTTCAGGAAGGAATCTGAACCGGGTGACCAGCCAGAAATGTCAATATGTGCCCATAAAATAGTGTTACATGCACTGGAGCTGCATGTTGTGTTCCTCCCAGTGCCAGCAGCAGGGGCAGGCAGGATGCTTTGTGGTGGCACCCCATCCGTCCTCCTGCACATCCAGAGTTTTTAAGGAATAAATCCTCTGTGTCCCTCTGTATGCTGCTGGTACAATTTGCCAATAATATAATTTTACATATGTTTGAACTGCTTCTGCAGTCTTAGAAAATGTAAAAAGCACACATATTTGTAAAAACTCTGGGTCGCCTGATGTGCTGGAAACTTGCTAGGTGCCTATAGTGTTTCAAACTGAATCCTTTCCCTGTTCATTTCTTGCCAGGTTTTCTGTAGTCCCAAGGGGTAAAGTTCTCATCTGTCAGTTCCAAATTACTGAAACCATAAAGTTGAGAATATTACAATTATCAAAATCTCAGAAATGATAAATGGAGGGTCTACTTAGAATATTTTTCTATGTGATCTCCTGCTGTGCTGAATCCAGTGTCCCAACTCTTCAAGCCCTGAGTCCTTTGTTCTGCACTAATGGAAATAGTTTCATACAATTTCCCATGTCCCACAGGAACAGTTCACTGTGGTCATTACATTAATTAATCTTTCCTCTGAACTTGCAACGTCCCTAATGCTAAATCTGTGTTTGTTGTCAAAGTCCATCTGTAAATTTGTAAGTTCATTATTTTCTTCACCTTTCCTGACAGTCAACATCTTCCTTCCTCAGTGTTTGTGATATTCAGAGCAAAAAAGAGGAAATTGAGATACAAGTCAACTAGACAGACTTTCTGTATATCAGTTCATTTTTATTGTTTATTAAAAATGGAGAAAACCTGATGAAAAAGGTAAAATCATTATTAAGCACACTGTTAAAACTAGGTAGTAGTTTGTTGCTCTAGCTACAGGGAAGCTTGGCACATTTTTCTTTCTTGTACATTTTCCAGCCTTATTTCTCTCCATCACTTAACATCCATTGCAGGAGAGCAAAGCCTCTCCCTGAACAAAGCTCTGCAGACAAACTGGGATTACAGGCTGCATTCTGATTTCCTGTATGTTAGAGAAAATACAGTATTATGCCAATTACTTCAGGGGGGGAATGACTTTGGATTTATACCACTGTATCTGAGATCATAATTCTTCTCCTTGTGAGTAATTGGGGTCACGTGTCTTCCTTTTTAACTTCACCACTGCAATGCCTATGCCTCATGCTGGAGGGTGAGTAGCCTGAACCATCCCAGATGACTGAGTCATGAACATTTTTTCTAGATGAATATATGAGAGTTTATATGAGAGCAAGTAATTGCTCTTCATATGTGCCTGGGATATTATTTCATTAACCAAACTACTCCCTGTTCATGAAGAAGCCCTAAAGATCAAGCAGCTGCTAGTACCAAATTAAGTTTTCCTTGGGTTTTGAGCACAAAGCCAAAACTTTTGGGTCCTTTTTCATTACCTTCCTCAATTTGTGACTTTAGACAAACTCCCTGGGATCTCTGTACATCAGTTACCCATCTATAAAGTGGAATGAAAGCTTAATTTACAAGGGAAAAGAGATGTGAAAGTTAAGCATATGGGGCCAAATTCTGTCCTCTTACTCATACTGAAACAGTCTCAGGCTCTGTGTTTCTTCACTGTTTGGCTCCATGACATCACCAAGGAAAGCTGCACTTGGTGTAAGTTCACGTGTTTACCCCAGCTCTCCAGGTAGGTAAAACACTCTGGAACAGTCTGAAATTCTCCAGTGAAACTGCCCTATAAATACAAAGTGTTCTTGTGACTGAGGTTCACTCTTTCTTTGGGTACAGATTCAACATCTCACTTCCTTGGCTTATGAGACAGGTTGTTATTACAACACTCTTTCCTACCTCCTAACACCTACTTAAATCACTTCTTACTGGTCTCATGTTCAGGGCACAGAAATCTGTTTAAACTTTCCTTGTGACATGAAGGAAATCTTTAAAACCAACCTCAACCCCTCTGCCCCTGAGGGATTGCTGTCCTGTTACACCAAACCACTACAGTTAAAGCCTTCAGCACGTCTTCAACTTTGCTTTTCTCCAGAAGCACCTCAGCTTCTCAGACTGAAGAGACTTCTCTGAAGCCATAAGCAAACAGCATGGGAAAGCAAGGGCATGGGGGAAAAGAGAAGTTCTGTTCCCAAAGGAGGGGTTTTAATGTGGTTGAAGAAGGGAATTAAGACTTTGGATCGAGGCTTTAGCACCATGTTAGGTAAGTGACCCTCTTTAGCATAAAATCACTGTATGGAGAGTAAGCAGAATATTATCAGCTATGTTTATATAATCAATTTTATATGTTCTTATATTCATTTCATGCATACATGAGTGGCTACATAACCTATAAGGCACTAGAGGTCTGTTTTGCCAGGTTTTCTCCCCATGGTAGTAACTTTTCCTCCCCATATGTAATGTTTATGCTATAGTCATTCAAGTTAGTGATAAAAAACTGTTATTTTCAAAATCCCACATCTGTAATGGTGGTAGATTGCTTTAGCACCAGGGTGAGGTCAAAGAGAATGACCCTGAGCCCAGCACACACTCACCCAACACCCCAGACACACACTGGACACTTCTTACCTTGCTTTTCACAAGCCCAAGAGTCCAAACCCAGCTGTGTTCCAGAGATCTATTAGTGCACACATTAAAGAGCATATTTATGATACCACAAATATTTAAGTATGGTCTCTGCAAGTGGGAGGAGAAACTGCTCTCTCCAAGAGCTTTTGGCCATAGGATTTCCCTTTCTTGCCAGCCTCCATGTGTCCCCCTGAAGCGATGGGTTTGGCGGGGAGGCCTCAGATAATCATCTGACATCTTTCACAGTGCTCATAAAAAGAGCTAGTAAGAACTCCTTACGTACTATCATATGTTTTTGAGTTTCCACAGGACAAAGCCACACTTCCAGGAAAGGAGGGAGAAGCGTGCAGCGGGTGCTAAGGCATTCAGGGAGTCATCTGCCAGGCAGTGGAGTGGGGAAGGAAGGATCCTGCCAACGTGTCTCAGAAAGCTCTGGCCAGCTCCTTCCCTACTTGCTTGCTTGTTGGGAAAACCGAAGTTTTCTAGCCTAATATATAGTGTGACTGTGAAATGAAGCTGATGAAAATGGGTCAGTGTCAGAGGAGACTCCCTGCTGAAGGGTTCAGAAGGCCTACTATGCCAAACAGACTCATTCCTTAGGGAAGTCTGCTGCCTTCCTAGAATCCAGATTAAAGATGTGAAGAGAAGTCTTTCTGTCCTGGTATGGGTGTTGAATTTCTATCCATTACTGATTTTTCAGGTAGGGAGTTACACATTTGTGACAAGAATTTCAAGCAACATCAAGACAGGCTTCAGGAGCTTGGGACAGGGATCAGGAGAACAGGCAGTGTTCTCTCTCTTTCCATTTGCAGGGAATGGTGAGGGAAGGAACAGGAAGAGATCAATAGCTGGCTCCCAGCCTGGTGTCATTGGGGTTTTTGATCATGGGTTGGTTTACATGACACCGAGCTGGATGGCAACAGATGGGGCACACCTGTGTCAAAACAGGAACAGGATCTTTGCACAGGAATGAGCAGGGCTCATTCAGACATCTTTAAACTGGATTTGAAGGGGGAAGGGATAAACCCAGGCTTGCTAGAGACAAGCCTGGGGCCAGCACCCCAAAATTTGGGACAGGGTGCTAGTGAGCTTTGGTCTGCTCTCTCAGTGAAAGAAGGGATGGAGATTTGTGCAGCAGCAGAGACACGAGGGTTATTGATATGTTAGAAACCATGGAAGCACTTGAGAACTGTCAGGCAGGAATTAGGACTTCTCCCTGGAAAAGGTGGCAGGAGTGTGCCAGAGAGAACTTCCTAACAGCTGGTGAGGAGGGAGCCAGCCAGGAAAGGCATCCACTGAACCTGCTGTTTGTGAACAGAGAAGGACTGCTGGGGAATGTGATGGCTGGAGGCTGCCTGGGCCACAGGGGTCATGGAATGATAGAGATTTTGATCCTCAGAGAAGTAGGGAGAAGGATCCACAGAACTGCTGTGGTGGTCATCTGGAGGGAAGACTTTGGCCTCCTCAGGAGTCTGATTCATGGAGGCCTTTGGCAGAAGAGCTGAAGGGCAAAGGAGTTCAGGAAGGCTGGACATTCTTTAGGAAAGAAATCTTCAAGGCTGAGGAGTAGGTTGTTCCCATGTGCTCAAAGATGAGCTGGTGGGGAAACACTGGCACAGGCTGGCCAGGGAAGTGGTGGAGTCATCAGCCTTGGAGGCATTTTAGAGTCCAGTAGATGTAGTGCTTAGGGACAGGGTTTTGTGGTGGCTTTGGCAGTGCTGGGTTAATGGCTGGACACAGCGATCTTAAAGGTACTTTCAACCTAAGCAATTTATAATTGTATTATTCTAAAAGATGATTTAAAGTTGATATTCAGTATTCTGGTTTGGACTAATAAATGGCTTTCCTGTAATATGCTGCTTTACAGAATGGTTGAAGAGAGAGCCAAACTGAGCCTCTGCAAAATGGAAATTATCCTTGTCCCAAAGTTTACATTTTCAGCTGAAAACAAGGGATCAGTTTCTCTCCCTCAGGCTGTGCAGATTCTTATTCTGCAAGTAATTGTGCTGAAACCAATGGTAGTGCAATGGAGTTGAAAGATGTCCTGGCACGGTGTAGAGGCCACTAGCTTTTATTCCAAACATCCATTCACCTTCTTTACTTATGTATTAAAAATCTTTGAATGCCCTACAGACATTGCAGTATATTGGGACTGAGATGCCATGGCTGAGCTTTGCTGCCTGCTTGGCTCTCCCGGCATACATAAAGAAATCCAGGGTCAGAAAGGATGGAGCAAATCTGTCCAAAAAGCCATTTGGTTTCTTCTGATTGTGTTTTTTTGATTGTGTTTATTTTTTCTGCCTTTCCTCCTCCCTCCAGCCAAATTCCCTCACTGTACCTCACTGGATACACTGACTGAAATAAAGCAGCTTTTCCACTAGCAGATGAAAAGGGTGGATCCCATGGGCATGGTCCTGATGCTTCTTTTCCTGAACAAAGTCAGCTGATTAGGTGAAGCACGTGCTCTGTGCCCCCTCTGTGCTGTCACAGGTATTTCTTTCATTTCCCATGACATTAATACAACTCTGCACGTGGTGCTATTTCCCCACGGCATTAATATGGGTCTGCACGTAAGGAAACAGGAGGAGAAAGAGGAGCTCCTGAAGACCTCCTGGGCTTATCCTTTAGCTCTCACTGAAACAGGTTGGAAAACCTCAGAGAGGAAATTTTTACACTGGCAGAATGCCAGACTGAGTAAATCAAAATGAGCCTCCCAGCATAAATCTGAGGAGTTCCTCAGGTTTCCAATGAGGTCAGTGGGCTGGTGATGGGGAGAGCCCTGGCTCAGCCCCATTAGAGCCACAGCTCCATGAGATAACTGGGTGTTGGTCACCACTATCTTTATCTGGTTATGTCACCGCAGGAATTCAGCAAGCCGATGTAATTCACACTGGAGCAAGCTCGTGGCTTGGATAATGAAGATGTAAGGCCAAAAGCTCCTCAAGAGCTTGTGATGGGGCTCGGGAACCCTGCAGCTCCAAAATCTATGCTTTCACCAATACCTGAATCACCCCAAACAGCACCCAACCACGAACTGGGTCACAAGGGGAAGGTACTCCAAAAATGTATTCAAAACACTTCCATGTGGTAAGCAGGAGCTCAAAGGCAGTAATTTTGGGTTGCCTATATCAACTTAATTTACCCTGTCTATAAAATCTCCATCCCTTTAGCTGTCTGGTCCTGTTCTCCTTTCTCCTCCCAGGCTGTCACCCAGTTTTTAAGTGCCTTGGGGATCCTTGCCTGCCTAACGGGGACAAATCTCGGAGGAGTCCAATTATTAACTGGACTTCTCTAGAAGTCTCTACTGAGTATATGATTTCTCTTCCAATTTTCTTTCTTAGAAATAGATTAATGGTTTTATTCCCTTGTTTTTCAGCTTGAGGCAGAAAAATCTAACAGGAGTTTTCAGCTTGAATGATGAAAGTGTTGTGAGGCTGTAATGAATGGCAAATAAGACCTTTTCCTAGGAAGTTCTGAGCAACCTTGGCATAAGGTGGGACTCGGGCAGTGCAGGGTGGACTCACAGAATGTTTAGAAGAGCACTTCAGTGGTTGTGCCAGACCTCCCAGAGCACTGTACAGAGTGGGTAAATGCATATGATCTGCCCAGAGGTCTCAGGAAAGCAAAGCTGATTCCTTGTTTCATGATGTTTTTGATGTGATTGTTCCAGAATCTCCTTAACCTGCCTTTCATTGCCATAAAACTCTGTCTTCTCATCCAAATCTTGATGTCATCTTCTCTTTTCCTTCCCCAGAGCCCCATTTCATCTGCTCCTGTCAGATTGCCTCTCCTCTGGTCTGTGGGGATGCCAGAAGAGCAGAGCAAAGATATCACAGAACAGAATACATTTGTCCTCTGATCTCTGCTACCTCCTTTACTGCAAGGCTTCAGAAGCAGACCCAGCTCTCACTAGATGTCTGTTCAAGTGTCCAACACACTGGGGTGGATCTATAGAGAATTCATCTTTAGTGACCTGGCAGGTGCTTTGTCGCTACTGTTTATTAAAATTTATAATACTTGGGACCAGCCTTTTGTCCCCAAGAAAACAAGCAAGAAAATACTGCCCTGTTTCCACAGAAAAGGCAGGGAATGAGGGTGGTGTGAGTTGGCATTTAGCACCAGCCCCAGGAAAGTATGGAGCAGGGTACCAGCACCCCTCCCCTCCCAGCATCCATCCCCCAGCTCATGAGCCCAGGCTCAGTGGAGGTGCTTCTGCTCCAAGCAGTCTTGACATGGCACCATCATCCAAATCTGCAGGTTTTCCCCCTGGATCCCAAGATCTCTTCCTTGATTGGAATTTGTTTGGCAATGCAAACAAACAGCCTGTGCCTGTGCTTCTTCACAGCTACAGACAAAGAAACAGGCGTGCCATTCTGACTTAGGAAAATGGTCTGTCAAGTTCTTATAAACAATAATAAGAAGTAAAATAATGTTTCATTTTCTCCAAATTAGGACGGTATTTGTTTTGCACTCACAAAAATCTGTTGGTCCTCTGAAATGGATCAGTAGTGACATCCAGTGGCCACAAACTGAGACAGCCACAGTAATTTTGGCATGTAACAGCTTGGGCTGGATTTACCACTATTTACATGACTGCTAAAAGTGTTGTGTATGCAAAAAAAAAAACAAAACCAAAAACAAAAACCAAAAAACTTTGTAGATTTTGTAAGTGCCCCCATCCAGGGAATGGATGGTGGCACTTATAAAATATACATATATGTATACACACACACATATGTGTATATATATATACATATGGATACATGCATCCATACATATTCCATATGTAAATACATGGATACACATATGCACCCAGATGTTGTACTACGAGCCACTCTTCTGCTCTGACCCACACAATGTTCCCTTCATAGATATTGGCCTTCAAAATAAGCTTAATTCACTCAAGAAGTGATTTTGGCGTTAAAGGTAAAGTATGGATGAACTTGGGGTGTCTTTGCAGGTTGTCAGCTCGTTTCATCAGTTTTTTCCAAGGGTTTTTTGGCTCTCAGATGGTTTCTATTCATCTCCTTGGCTTCTTAGGCATCTCCTGGCAATGCTGTCTAAACAAAGGGGCTTTCTGCACTTGGCAGAGTCATACAGATGTCATGGTTTCTGTATGATGAGTGAAGGATCTGCTGTCTGCTATTGCCTTTTTTAAAAGGAAATGTGTATGAAATACAGTGCAGACCCCTATTAAAACCTTCACAGCTCTATTTCCCAAGATTTAGATGGCCACTAGATCCAGGTAGTCCGAGTCCAACTCGGCAATCCTACATCATGGGTGGTTTTTTTTCTACATCATGATTGCTTTTTTTCCTTGTCATGTTACATGTTCCAACCCACAATGTGTTAAATACAGCAAAGGGAATACTTCAAGCATCCAAAAGGCTCCCTGACCTTGAACAAGCAGACACAGGGACTGTCTTGGATTGCAGCCACTCTGCTTCAGCTCTTGCTGAGCCAGGGTTGCAGAGTGACTCCCCATGGGGGATATGAACCAGGCCACCAAGGAGTGCATCAGCTGGTTTGGATGAGTTGGGGAACTTGAGAAGACCTCGATTCTCTTTCTTGGTGTGTTAGAAAAATATTGACCAGCCCAGTGTGAGCCAGACACAGACTATTTTTTACTAACTGTGCACTAGGAAATGCTCAGCTCTCCCTCAGAGACAATAGGCTTTTCTTTAGTGAAGTGCTGATGCTGGGACTCCATAAAGGAAATCCTCAGTAAAACACAGTTTCTTACTTGACCAGACTTGCAATTTAAGATGTTAAATTTACACCTCCTCTGGCAGCCCTGTGCCTCTTGCTCGGTTCTAATCTGAAGGGACTGCTGTGGTTCAGGGGTGGGGGAGATAATCAGGTTACTGTTAGCTGGAGAGTTACCGTGTGTTCCTCGAGGCTGGGGGTTCCACCACATGCATTCTTCTAGACTCTCACAAACACGCAGCAAAAATGCATTATCTTAAATCTTCGTTTGCTGACATTTAAATGAACACATTTTTCCTCAAATACGAGACAGGCCAAGAACATCTGGCTCTGCTGATGCTCAGTAAGTAACTCATTACACTGCAGGAGCTCACTCATTTTTGAGCCCTGGGCTTTGGTAATGCTCTTGCCTGGTTTATGGCTCTGGTGTACTTCATTCGTGCTTGAGCCAGGGTTTTATATTTAGGCACTTGAGCAACAAGTTTTGCACAGAGATCCAAACCTTTAATTCACAGGTGTGGAAAGGACTGGAGTAAAACTCTGCTCACTATTCATTGCTTACATTTAGAATTCGGATGCTTCAAGAAATGACTATTGAGTCTAAAAATACATGTATTGAAACTAAAAAGCAGAGGCACACAGGCCAGCCTTCCAGATCCTGCTGATGCTTTATCTGAGACAGCAGCCTGATAAAACATCCTACTTACCTGTTCAGGGTGGTTGCTTAAGGACATTGTGATGATGACTGACATTTCTGTCATGTCACTTTTTGTTTCGCCCTTGTCAGGATGACTCTTATTTCTCTCCTGCTTCCATTTCTTGTAATGTTTGTTTACCAGTGCTTAAAAGATGCTAAGGCTCCAAACAGGACCCAGATGGCAGCAAGATCCTGTTATTTACATACAACTATTTATACTCAGCTTGTACTTACAATCATTCATAGTAACATCAGATTCTGATTCTTTAAGAAAATTTTGGGATGACTTTCCAAACCAAATCCAAGTAATTTACTAATGCTTCAGCAGTATAATTAGCACCTCTGCTTAACCATCAGTATTGAGAAGTTTGATTCCTGCTAAGGAAACAGAAAGGGAAAGTAAGCAGTGCCTGAATCCATAGGAGATCTGAGCTACTTCCTGAATAACCCTCTCTCATGGAATGTGAAACATCCTCTAAGATAGGAGAGAGTGAACAGATTACCAGATATCAGAATCACATCTGAGAAAAATATCAGGCTGCAAGGCAGGAGTTAAAATTGGAAAGCCTTATGTCATTGGTGCCAGGTGGGGGACACAGCAGAGTGGTTGTAAAAAAGGAAGAAGTGAGTGACAGTATTGGTCTCCAGCAGAGTCTTTATGAGGCGGTGTAAGTCTAGCAGGAGTTAACAGAATGTAATAGGATTAAACTTGGCTGAATTCAGAGCAAATACTAAGATTTGCTTTCTCAGAAGTTTGAGATTTGGCGGTTTGGCAGTTCAGTAAGAAATGAAACCTTAAAAGTGGTGGTTGGAGTATATTTTGTCATTATTATAATTAATATTCCCAAAAATCCCTGGCAGGCATAAGGTCCTTAGGCAACCCACCTGCAGAAGAGGGAATATGTATGGAGGGTGGCTGCAGGCTGAAAGGAAAAACAGCTGTGGACTGGTCACGTAGTGCTGCCCTGTCTTGGAGCCTGGAGTGGTTCTGCTGGGGTGCCCTGGTCTCTCTCCAAAACTTGAGTTCACCAGCACCACCACAGAGGGATTCATGACAGCTACCTGCTGCTGGAGACAGTGAGCATAAAGATTTAATCCTTACTTTGTGTGGAAGAGGGAGCAGTTCCATTTGCACAGACAGAAACTGCTGGCTGTGTCTCCATTTTTTTTTTTAATTCTTGTAGCAAGAAATAAAGCTGGAACCCCTTGAGCTTCCTGGAAAGTAAGTGTTGTTGGAGGAAAACAGAGTTTTGTTTCTTTCCTAACTACTTTCCTCACCCCATCCCACTCCCTGTCCTGCCTCTCCAAAATGAAGTATGTTTATAGCATTGTCCAAGTCCATTAACAAGGCCTGTTCTGCCTTTTTTTCCCTACAGTATTTCCTCATCCCTGAGCTGGAGTGGTCTCTCACTTTACACTGCAGAAATGCAAACGATGTATGAGGACACACCTTGTGGAGCAGATACTGCACTGACCCTAAGGCTGTCCTACATCCCATGGAAAGGGACCAGCCCAGCTCCCAGTGAAGTCATAAGAGAAATACAGAAAAAGGTACAAAAATCTTCATTAAGTTATGCTCAAAAATATTGTGCATCTGTCCAGAGAAGCCTCAGATCTGAGACAGCCAGGAAGTCAACTACTTCTGTGGTGGTGGTGGCACCACAAAAAAGTGGATCCCCCAAGGGGAGTGGATTCCATGACTGGATTCAATGCTGGTTTTAAGTGGGTTTTCCTCAGGATCTTCTGAATGCACACAACTGTGATGTTTGCTGGCTGTCTTTTATTTTCTCTCAGCTTTTTTCTTGGGCCCTCTCTACTAGATTGTGTTATCTATAGGTGAGGTACCACAACCACATGGTGGGAGATGAAAAAGAAGCCATCGAGGCTGCATATTTTTATGTGTGAGTTCAGGCCTCCTTGTGCTGATTTTGCCTCAATGGGGGCTCAGTACAGGGGGAAAAAAGGGAAGAAACTGAAAATCCTCTTCATTGTAATGATTGCTTGAGTACGTCTACACAACTGCAAAGCTCCTCTTGCAACATCCATAAGTAGAACTGGCAAGATAAAATGGCATATTATTGCTTGCAAAGGAAGGCACTGCACTTAGGTTTTCCAGTATTCCTCTGCTGCTGGATTTAGTATCATGTTACAGGAAGCCTGATGAGACAAAGCTTGGCAAGATCTAATGATCTCATACTCTTTGCTTTACTCTGTTTTACACACTGACGTGCAGATGGTGATCTGTTTTGGAGAAAGCATAGGCTGGCTCTGCATCTTTTGCTATTCAAAATTGTTCTTGTTCAAATTCTTGTTCTTGTTCAAAATTCTTGTTCAAAAAGAACAAAGTTTCAGAGCCCCATGTCCCAGAAAACCTATGACAATGAGGCTTTGGGCCATATTTTGTCTCTTCAAGCCAAGAGTATCTTCAGGAAGAACAGTTCAAAGGATAATATCTTTTTATTGTGCTGGCTTTTAATGCCACAGGAAATCTGAGAGGTGCAGCTATGAGTCTCTGTGTGGTTAACTCCTGAAGCATTTAATTAATGATCTGAAATATTATATTTCACACTTAGTGAAAAAAAAAAAACAAACCAACAAAAAAACACCCCAACCAAATTAGCAAAAAACCCAAAAAATTTTGAGAATAAAATCACAAACCTCTAGTATCTGTAATATAAGACAGAGGATCCCCTGCTTTCTTTCCTACATGAAAATCTATTTAATTTTATTATGACCATTCTCTATTTGATTTTCCTTCCATTCAGCTGTGTTAGTCTACAGCAGCTATTAAGAAATAGCCTGTTTGGGTCTCCATGTCCAGCAAAATCTTGCAAGTTACTCCTTGGCATCTTAATTGCATTTCCAAATAACTTGTTTTTGAAGTCCTCCACCTGCTACTCCATCATAGCACACAGGAACATACACACTGTTTGCCAGACCCTTGCAGGACCTTGTTTCCTTGGATGAACTAAAGCAGGAAACAAGTGCAGCTAAAGCAGAATGAACCAAGGCAAGCACAGAAAAGGCACTGAAAGTTTTCTTCCCAGATGAAAATAAGGAAAAAGAAATTCATGCAGTTGATTGAGCATGAAATCTTCAGACGAAGAGGATCAGATATTGCAAATTCTCATCATCCATCATGAATTCTGGGCTAGAATCACTGAGTACATCGGGGTATTGCTCAAACTACAAGCAGTTGGCTCTTGTGTAAGCAATGGGCTACGGAAAAAAGAGGTGTGTTTGCATCAAGACAAGCACTCCTCAGAAAAGCTGTGAACCAGAACCCTTCACAGCATCCGAGAACGATTCTTACACTGTTTACCCAAACCCAGTGCTCCTAAATGCGTGTCTGTTAGAAAAGGGTTCTTTGTATTGTTGGTAAATGGGAAAATGAGGAAGTGTGAAAGATGAGTCACAAAGCCACAGAGAGATAAAATTTAGTGAGAGCAACCACAGCACCCTCACTGCCCATGTTCCTTCCATAGCACCTAATGCAGTTTCCTGCAGCCCTGGCCTCCAACAAGAGCTAAATTAGCTCACTAGTGTGGATAAGGGTTAGGGATATTTATTCCAGCTGCCCCAGATGTGTCTACATGTCCAATTTATCTAACCAGCCTGTAATTTTGGTAAGCACATTCATCCTGATCTTACACCTGTGACTTCAGGGCTTGAAGACCTCAGCTCCATCTCATAGGATTCAGGTGACTAAATACCTCCAGAAGATAATGAAGCAACTTGGCTGATGTCTGTGGTGAGAATTCAGGCAGGAATCCTGGCATTGCTGTCTCACAGGGCTGTTCTCTCCAGGTCTGGTGTCCAAATCATTAAAATACCCTCCTTAAGTATTGGGATGGGGCAGATTCAAAGCAAAATCACCCTGACAGCTGGGCATATTGACCCCAGGCACAGAATGAAACTGAAACAAAATATTGAGCCAGAATTATGAGCAAGGAGGGAAGATAGGATTGTGGTGATAAATTCTGACTGAAGCCTATTTCTGTAGGTAACACGTGTCAAAAAAAACCCACCCAAAACAAGAACAAAATGAAATACAAAATGTAAACCAACTACAGATTGCTACTGCTAACTACTAAATGTAAAAAGGGGGGAAAGCAAAAGGGGAAAATCAATGGTGTGAGAAGGACAGCAAAAACTTGCTTTTAAATCTTCATTGCATCTGTGTGACCTCCTCTTCACCTAAATTTGAACCTGTGCTTGCTCTTAATGGCACCTATCTCGTGCCAAATGAAAAATTTCCCCAGTAAATGCACATGAAGGGAAGACACGAAAAAGAAAGTTACGGTGGGAAGTCACGCTGAAAAGCGTAACTGTAGGAATCAAATAAGAGCTTGGCCTTGTGGAAAAGCAATATTTTGATTGTTCTGAGAGGGTTTCACAAATAACTGGGCATACACTTTGAAAATGTCCTTGATGGTGCCCTTCTGACAACAAGAAAGCCGGCGAGCTCCCGTTACAGCATCAGATATGCTGAGCAACTGGTGCGGAGGAAGTATTGATGCCCACAAATCTCCTGTGTAAAATCAAACACAGACAATTACCTCGGTTAGGAACCATGGTGGTGTAACAGGCTTCAGCCAGCAGCCTGTCCAGCTGCTCCTTGGCACAGATCCTGAGCAGACCTTGCAGTTGGTCCTAAATCTTCAGCTACGTCCCAGCCAGGAGCTGTCCTGATTGCATTAAGCGTTCACAGAGCTGCTGACTGCTGCCCTTTTCCTAGAGATATGGGTAGCTCAGCCAAATTGCCATGGACAGGCTCTCTCCCAGGCTTTCCCAGCAAAACAGCAGCAGTGCAGAGGGGATATAGTCCTGAAGAAGGAGAATATCCCAGACAATTGCCATTAGGAACAGAGCTGAATTAGTTGAAGAAATTTGTGGTCCCGTCCTAACAGAAGAGAGAGGAACACCCAAATAAACCAGCTCTGCCCAGCCCAGGCAATTCTGTTGCACAAATGCATCTGTGAATCCTTGTTTAAAGACCTCTGGTGTCGCTTGAAGAGCTTTAGAATGGGACAGAATTCAGTCCTTTTACCTATCCACTCCTTTTTCCTACTCTTCTGCATACCCTGTTCTTGACAAGCCCTGCTGTTAAATCCCCACACATTTTTTCCCTGCCATCCTTCTCAACATGGAATTTTTACATGTTTACCTGTGATTCCCTTCCCTTGCCTTTGACATCCTTTGTGCCCAGGCTGCTCCAGAGATGGACCAGAACCCTGTGCACATAATAGAGTGAATAATGCATGACTACACTCTCATGCTCCCTGGTTTGTGCTCCCTCCACAGCAGATCATTTCTGCATGGTACAAACAGAATTGCCAGACTATGTTTTAAGCTTTTAAGCTGATGAAGCAAAGATTAGCATCTCAGAAGTCTATAAAGAAATTAGGAGGGTTGTTTTTAACCAAGTATGCATATTTTTATATAATTAATGAAGTCCAAGGCTAGCAGTGCATGCCTTTATCACTCCTGTATCACTCCTGTGTACAGCAGTGTATAAATTATTCCTATTGTTGGTCCTTGCTCTTAAGAAGTTAGCAGTGAAAAGGAAGAGCTTTCTGTTCTCTTCAGAAATGAAGCCCCAGTACCACTCTAAGCACAGGGCTGAGCTCAGCCTTTTTCTACCTGTTTTACTTGCTGAAATATACATTTCCCTCTCAAACTGCTTTGACATCTGTAGGGTTGAGGAATCAGGGGAAAGCAATAGGATTACTCTGAGATAACAAAAAAAAAGTTTGGTTCAAGGAGGTCTGGAAATCTATGCTTGCCTTAACTCAGTCTTTATGTTGGAATCAGGAGGGGGTGCAGCTCTGGGGACACTGGTCCAAAGGAGCAAGAAAATGCAAGAAAAACTCACACACTGCTTCATTTCTCAGAAAAATATTAACATTCTTCCTGCTCCTCCTCCAGAAACAGCCATTTCGGATCACTGAGATAAACCCAACTGTTTTCTGTTGTTTTTCCTCTCCTACACAAGCTCTGCTCCCGCAGCAGCTCCCCTGCTGCAGCACCTGCTGCAGCTCACACAGCTTTGAGGAGTTTTGCATCCTCCTCCTCCCCCTCACCTCCTTACCCTCTAACTGTGCTTCCCTCAGCCCCACTCCCAGGCATGATGAGCCTCCCTGGTCTCGTTTTCTACCATTTTTGTGGATTGCCTGCCATAACCTGCTCAAATTTTCCTTACTCCCACAGCTCTTCTGACTCCTCTCTGAGGAGAGAAATCTCCAACAGGTTAATTTTTCAGACCAGCTGCCTGTTGATAAATAATGATGCAATATTTAGTGAATATTAACTGATTGCAGGGGAAAGAAAGCCTATGGTGATCTGCAGAAAAACAAGGCAGGGATCATCCTTTCAAGCCTCAGCAAAGGAGTTTTGTTGGATGATTAGCTCACAGCAGCATCTGCAGTGGAAACAGTTAATAGTTGTATTTAAAAAAACCCATGAACATAAGACTAAGAGCATTTAAAAATATCTCTTCTTAATGTTGCTACGGAGACCTTTATTGTAGCCACTGTACGTGATGTGCATTGATTATATTCCTCACAGGTAACATTTCTCTCTCAGACTGCTAGAAACTGACAATACTCCCACTTGTACAAGGTGGTAGGAGTACACAGACTGGGGAACTAAACAGCACTTGAGAGAAGCTTTACTCAGCTTTTCAACCCTTAAAAATTTGTAGATGTACAGTTTCAGCACTCCTTTAACAGTTTCTTGCCTTTGCAGATATCCCTTGTTTAATGCACTCTGCCTTTTTTAAGCAGAAGGGCTTAGGATCAGTGCTTAGGATCATTGTAACTGGGTGATAAATGCAACAATCCTATTATAAAAATAAGGGTTATCATTCATATGGCTGGCAGTGCATGCACTCGGAGCTCCCTCAGTAAAATCTGAGTGGATTCAACACGTGGCATTCAAACAAAAAGTGCATTGACTGCATGAAAGATTTTATTTGTCTTTAAGCTGAGCTGATCGGGTCACAGCACCAATGGCAGAAAATGTATTGCTGGTGCTCATGTACTTACATGGGCTGCTCTTTTCAAAAGCTTTTGAGAAAATGTTGCTGATCAAAAGCAGTTAAGTCAAAATCCTGGCAAAAAAACTTCCAAGTTTTTATTACCATATTCTAAGCTTTACCTAGTCCAATAAAAATAACATTATTTGGAAATACAGCCCTCACAGAACTTCAGTTTCACTTTTTAGATGACAGTTTTCATCTTCCTGGCTTTTTTTTATTTTAATATTGATTTGGATTAAATAACCTTGCACAGATGACAAATTTTAGGAAAAATTATTCAGGAACCCAAGCTTCTTTAAGGCTTATTTCAGAGAAGTTTTAAATTTCATACTGAAAATATTTGCTTCAGTTTTTCCATTTGTTAGATGTAGAGCTCAATAAGTAAATTCAAATAGAAATGTATAGGCTGCATTTCAGGCAGCTGTGGTTTTAGAGACACACTTCTTAAATTAGTGGAATAACTGAAAAGTTGTAGGCTGGTAGTGGGAGGAAATGCTAATCTGCTGTGATGCTGAGGACAACAAACAGGTTCCTCACTTCTTTTAGCCTGCAGATTAGAATGTCACCTTCTCACTCAATCCAGCATCACCAGCATCACTGAGTGCCCAGGAAAAGAGAGTTGAAATTGAACAGATCCAGAGCTGTATGAATATCCCTGAGCTTTGCCTTCTGGCCTACTGAAGCTACAGGAGTAGAGTTTGTTCAAATACAGAAAATTGTTTCTCAGCTAAGAGGGATTCAGAATTTTTGCCTTGTTAGAAGTTTGGAAGTTAACATGAAGATCCTTGTTTTAAATTGCATTTCTGCCAGAGATTTCCATCAATTTTTACTGAAAATCCAAATTTTAGAACAATCTCCCCAATCTGCTGATTTTCCTTACTATTTTTCCTACTTATTTTTGTTACTTCCTCAGTGTAGATGATTCACTTAGCCCATTCCTCTGCGATGTCTTATGCACCAAAAAAGTGTTTAAAAAAGTGTTAAAATTATGGCCTAGACTCAGTGTCAAAGGATAAGGCCAGATCTCACTGTTACTGCAGAGATAATACACTTTTCCCACTTGCAAAATGTTTGTGACATTATGAATTGCTTCTGTCCTGTCCAATGTATCACTTCTGGAGTGTGAAACGTGAGGTTGTGTTTCTGGGTGAATTTAAATTTGGCCGATGTTTGCCTTGCTCTGAACAGAAGCAGCGCAGACAGGGTAGTATGAAACCAGACTATTAAATAAAGTCTAAAGGGAGAATGGCAGGAATTGTAATGTTCTGCTTTCTCAGCTGAAATGTGTTACTAATGGTATTTACAGAGATTTCAATAATATAGCTATCTGTCTTACAAAGTTAAACAAAGTAACTCATGTTATTACAAATATGTAGCCCAAATTGATATGTATATGTATTAAAATGCAAACACATGTACATATATTAGAATTATACTTCAGATATGGTTGCAATGATTATTATTTGTCATTGAACATGGCCTTTGGGATATCTTCTGAGAAAATCTACTTGAGTTTGTGCAGAAATATGTTGTGAAGGGAATTAAATTACATGTGTATAGATAACCTTGAGAGCCCACATGTATCTTTTCATTCTCTGAATACAGAAGCATCAATACAGGCAGGGGAAGACTGTTGTGAAAACCTGTTAGTAGGAAGAAATAGAACTGAGAATATGTAAATAAATGTTTCCATTTACCTTTCCTGAACTTCTCACCAGCACAAAAGGTATTTTTCCCCCAGGTTTATTTACATCAAAATGCCTGGTCTACCTTTGAGTGCTTGGATCAAGTTATATTCATTTTACTTTAAACTGCTGGGTTAAAGGGAGGAAGGGCTGACCAAACAGGAGGGGAGATGAAAGGATCTCTTCAGACATCAGTGACCAGTTCATCTCCACAAACACATTTACAGCTGCTGATATGGACAGCTTTATGTGCAGCCCTGTGAAGGTGCCTCAGAAGTCCAAGGAATGGCAGGGGGACAGGATACAGTCATGTCTGCCCACTGCACTTACACCAGACACACCTTCCCCATAAAGTACATGAGCTGATCAGTAATTTCCTTTTTTTGTTTTGTTTTGTTTTAATGGCTGGAGACCTCACAGGAAACTTAGCAGCAAACAGAGACGCTAAGGTGAATAATGGAGGACTCCCAGAATCTTCCTTTGGCGGGAAAACTTCAATATGAGCTATAATTTCTGAGATAATCCAGCTTGGAGCAGGTTCTCCCAAATCTCCTGTTCCCTTACCTCGCTCCTCTTTCCAGCTGAGTCAGCGTCAGGATCCGCGGGGGGTGAGAGCAGAATCCAGGACCTACCACAGCATGTCACCGATCCCAGGGCTGGAGCTGCTGGAGTTGGATTACTGAGGCTTTGCAGGAGTAATCGCTCTCCCGAGACCGGGACATGAACTCGGGCTGGGATTGTGGCAGTGCCAGGTGGTTCCTTCCCCCTGCCCCCAGCGCAGCCCTTTCGCCCTCCCTGCTGCAGGACACAGAGGCTGATGAAGGGATAAAAGGGCAGATATAGAGGCTGATAAAGGGTCAGACATGGAGGTTGATAAAGGGTCAGACATGGAGGCTGATAAAGGGTCAGACATAGAGGCTGATGAAGGGTCTCTCTCTGCGCCGCAGCGGCTGCAGGCCAGCCACTGTGCAGCTGTGACCTTTCTGCAGGGGTGATCACCTCCAGCAGCAGGGAGGGAAGGAGGGAGGGAAGGAGGGAGGGAAGAAGCTTCTGGCAGTGGCCTGGTTTGGCCAAGCTTATCTGGAGGCTGACAAGACACAGCAGATGCTCCGTGACCGGCGGCTGCTGGACACCACCAACTACCTGTGGACTGGTGCAGGGAATTACTGTTTTAATGAAGGGCAAGTGAGGCACAAAGCCTCACAGGGACCTTCATCTCAAAGCCCACATTCATCCCTGAAGTGTGTATTAACCCTTTAGCCAGTGAATCCCTGTGCAAACCAAAATTGCTTTTTAATGCAGTTTCCTGAAGCCTCTCCATCAGCCAGAGGCTGCTTTGGACTAAGCCAGGAAATGAGCCCAGCATTAAAAAAAATAATGGGAGGTTATGGAACATCTAAAACATATTGACCATAGTGTAATTATACTTGAAATGGATTAGGGGAAGTAGCTAAAACAATCTCCACTCTGAAAAAGATAATTTGGGAGCTTGCAAGGGGGCCTTGGGGAGGCTGCCTGCAATTCTGAGTAGGGATGGTGAATGTGCTTCAGAGCCTGTAAGGAAAAGGTACTGGAGTGAACACTAAATGACAAATGTGATAATCACTGTCCCAAATGTATTACTTTCTAAAGCTTAAGCAAGCTGGCATTTACATGAATACCACAAGTCAGCAAAGTAAATGCAAGAAAAAGTGAAATACGTGTGACAAGTCTTGCTCGCATCTGCAAATTAAGTAACAGTTTCTGGACTTAAGATGTAACAGCAGACAGGGAATAAAGGAAATCTTCAGTTTGCCTTGCATACTGGTAATATTAAAACCCTGAATTTGTTATATTTACAATTAAAATAGCTATTTTAATTTTTTTAATCTTGGAAAAGTTATCTGAGAGCTACACTTCCTAAGCAGAGTGTCTTGTTTCATGATATAATAAAAACCAGAGTCTGTGTAAGATAGTAACAGAATCCCTAATTAAGAACCACCATACATTAAGCTTGAGTATGATGAGCCTCTTGAAGTAAGTATCCAAAGCATCTTTAAAACCAAAATGTTAAGCTCTTGATTAAACAAGCAGAACATACTTTAAAAGATAATTAATGATGAGCTTCAGTGAAAATACTGGGTTTGTATTTGGGCCAAACGAAATCTTGGATGCAAACCCTCACTGCCTTTTTTTTCTGTTTTAACACGTTCTGGCCCAAAGAATTTGGGCTCTAAGTGACTCTTACCAAACAACTCAAGTGTTGTACTTCTTGCAGGTAAGATTGCAAAGCTGTTCATAAACGACAGTATACCTGTTGTGAGACAGACTATGCCAGACCTGCAAATTTAGACATAGAGTTAAAAACCTCTTCTTTTTCAGAAGTAAGTGTTAATTTGGGGCATCTGCATCTTTACTCAGCCAGTGGAGTTCTTTTGGTTTTTTTCCTCCTGCTGTATACAATGTTCACATTTCCAAAGCAAATTCTGTAGTTTCTCATTATCTCTGAAAACCAAGAGTTGGGTATCTCAGGGAGAATCCACCAAAAAGCAATATGTAATATGTACTCCTATCTTGAATAAAACCTCCTAAAATTCTCAGTTGCCATCTTTAAAAATAACTAGAATTTGGGGGATGCATGTGTCATATTTTTCAGTGGGATAAATGGATGCATTAACGCAACGGAGCCAAAGATTTATTCCGGCTGACGAAATGCTGGTGGTTTTCTGTAGCACTAACACAGCCTAAATACGATTGAGTCACCCAAACTGTATTTTTTCCCCACAAAATTCTGAGTGGGGGAATTTAGCTTATAATAGTGAAATGTACTGAAGAGATTTGGAAATTAATATGGAGCCCCAAGCAATGGATTCTCTAGGAATCCTTTCCTGGACAAGGAAAGGGCTCAGAGGGGGCACAAGAAAAATTCGTCCAGGTAAGCTGAACAAATCTCCCCAGGGACCAGCTAGAAACAGGGTGAGCTCTTTCTGCCAGCTCTGGGAGCAGACTCACAGTGCAATCTGCCCCTTCAAAGGCAAAATTAAAACAAACAAACAAACAAATAGGAATTTAGATGGCATCAAAGAAAATCTCCCCTTAAGTCCCAGTGTTTTAAAGAGGCTTATACCAATAAAATGCAGAATTGCTTGACATTAAGGTAACATTGTGCTAGGCAGAGTTCAGAACTAAAACTGGAAGCAGTACTGATCACTGTGTTTCCTATTTTTCTTTTTTAACATATCTTTAGCATTGGAGCAGACCAGCTGCTCTCTGTGCAGCATATCCTGTCTGAATTTATAGATGCCTGAGGACAGTCAAAAGGAAAAGATACCCGCCAGCTGTCTGTCATAGTGTAACTTCCAGCAATCTTTGTGTTTAATAGCCTTCAATGGATTGTTTTTTCCTCATGAATTTACCTAATCACTTTCTAAATCCTGTTTCATGCACCACCATGAGAATGATAATCTAATTTTGGTCTCTAAGAGATGTAATACAAAAACAATAGGAGGCCCAGGAAAGAATGAAATAATTTTGCCAACAGATACTAGAAAAGAAGGCAGCAATTCCAGTCCAGTGATGAAGAAAATTACTAAAACCACTCATTACAAAACATCCTGCTTTGAAAAACAATCTATTTAGGCTACTTTGCAGTTCTGAAAAAAAAATAAACCCCACCCCATCTGTAGCTGCCTTTCCAAGATTGTGACGTGGATGTTCCTTTCCTTGGTGCCACAACATGAACTTTAAAGTATGCAACTAAAGGTCCTGCTGCCTGGGGTTACTGAAAATGCTCCTAAAGCCCAGTGATCCTTGGATCAGGCATGAGTGAGATGAATTCAGGGAAATGTTCCCAAGGCACCACCACTCCTTGCTTAGAACGGGATAATTGCCTCAAACACATCCCTTCTGTGAATTCATGCTACTTGCTCTCTATTATCAATTATGGAACTCTACATATTTTGCAGTCTTTGTGCACTGTCATTGTTGAAATCTCCCAAAAAATGCTGAAATTAATTTTGAAGCTCTACACTTCGTGATTTGCTGCCATCATGTACTAAATTGATTTACAAATGAAAAGAGTATTTTCCTTGTTTAAATACAGGTAAAATATCCCTTTTAATAAGCGATTTCCTGATACTTTTTAAAAAGCTCAGTATAAATATAGGCCTTTTTATTTTGCATGTCTTAAGTCTCATTTAATAATTTCCAGCTATTCAAAGAGTAAACAACTGAGTACATTCTACACAGTTTTACAAAGCTCTGTGTAACCAGGGTGAAAATGGTGAGACTACATGAACATTTCTGTTTATCTAGACTTCCAGAAAATGCAAATAAGACCTTCCAAATGGAAGTAAACGTAAAATATGTTCTTAAAGGTCTTTTTTAGATGGTATTAAGATGAATCTTCTTTCTCCTCTACCTGACAAATTTAAATATCTTTTTCTTTTATTTCAATCCTGAGTTACATAACATTTTTGCACAATCCTTTTGTATTCACGTTAACACATTTGCTATGTCACTCCATTCTCCCATTCTCATTGAAAATGCTAAAACACGCCTGATTCTTGCTTCATAATGTGTCTTTTAAGATAACACAGCTCCTGTTGAAAATGTTCCTGGGGATGGGGAAAAGTGATTACTGAGCTGAACATTTCAGAGGCTCTTAAGCTGCCATCAGGTGCACAGAATGTGCCAAATTCCCTATTCTGCTTGTCTAACAGAAGAAAATACTCAATTGAGACATCTGCAACATGACTATTTTTTTTTATCCTCCTGCTGTTCCTCCTGACCCAAAAGCAAAGACTGCTATTGCCTTTTTGAATAGATTAGTCCTTATCTGAAAAGCCATTTAGTTGCAAATCCCAAACCTTTCCGTTATTGCCACGTATGCCTGAATTAGCCACGGTAAAGGCCCGTAACAGAGCAGCTCAAATGCTGGACTAATGACCTCTCTGGTATTTCTATAGAGGTGCTCTGTTAAACACCCAGGCATTTCAACTTTCAGTCACAAGACTTATAAAAAATTCATACTCTGAATCTCCAGTTTCAAACCACAGCACTACATCATTAAGAGCTTTTCAATCCTCCCACCCCACACACTTTACAAAGGGGGATGGGGAAGAGAGCTTTTATCTTCTTGGTAATAAAATTTCACATTTTCTTCTCCTCGTTGGCATTTTTAAGCAGTTCTGGAGGTTGGGGAAAAAAACAACCAACAATGTGAGCATGAGTTTTATTCTATTAAATATAAGAATCTAAGAACTTTTAGCTAGGTGTTTAGTAAAACATAAAAAAGGTGTAAAAAACAAGCCTAATCATTTAACCAACTTTTGTCTCAATTGTTGCTGCCTTTCAGAAATCATAAAACTTCTAGTTCAAGACTGAGAGACTACCCCTGACAAAGGGAAGCACCTGGAAAAACGGTGTACAGCTGACATAGTACATTCTCCAGCAGTATATACAGCTTTGATCTGGCCTTTAAATGAGTTTGCTGGATTAGAATAACAGCAGATTCTTTTGGTTACATGGTTATATTTTCCAGTAAAAATATGGTTATTTTCTATGACAATTCTGTAAACCGAATTTGAATGGCTCTTCCAAGTTAACCTCTCAAAATGTTCAAAATGACTCTTTCTGAAGATTCAGGTTTTTCCTGCATGCTGTAGCCCTGCCTCATGTCACGTTTCATCTTCCTATCCTCGCTCACTGATTTTAAAGCAGTGCTGTTAATGTCCATCTTTTCGGGTCCCCAGTTTGATGGGCTGTCACTGGCTGTGCCTCCTGCACAGACCTCCCTGGAAGGGTTGTGAGCAGCCTGGGCAGTGTAGATTCCTTCTCTCCCGTCTCCTTTCCTCTGTGATCTCATCGAAGACAGTTCGTCCTAAAATAAACCTCTGCCCTTGGTTGTCCTACCCACAGGACAGCAGCGATCTCATACACATCAGAGGCTGAAATATCATGCAAAGCTCTCAGCTTTCTTCTCTTCATGTTTCTTTTCTCCACAGGTTTTGTTGGGGTTTTTTACCTCACGTATTCAAAGACGACTTTTAAGCACAAGTAGATAGCTGAAGGGGACGGAAACAGATTTATATCTTATCACCAATAATGATATGTCCCCTAGGCAGGTTTTGGTTTTGTTTTTAATGTGCTAAAACCACATCTCATCAGCAGGAAACAAGGAGGTTTCTAGGAAGTCACACAACGCCCACGAAAACAGACGTTATCTCATCGCCCCTCTCCGGAGCAATTTCACCGAAACAATCCCCATCCATCCGCCGATTTTTAAAGACGTTCAACGTCATTTTTGTGCCACCTCGGTGCCCCTCGGGCGACCAAGGGCCACCGACACGGGCCAGCTTCCCACAAGCAGTGCCGTCCCCCGGCCGTGCCCACCCCGCCTCCCCGGCCCGGAGACCCCGCCCGCACCGGGCACGGCCCGCCGGGCCTCGGCCGCCTCGGGAGCGCGCCCGGAAGCGGGTGTCGGGACTGCGCCCGGGGAGCAAATCAGGCGAGCGGGTACTGGGAGCGGTCTCGGGAGCGCGCCCCGGCACAGGGTTTCGGGACTGTGCCCCGGGAGCAAGTCTCGGGAGGGGGTACGAGCAGAGTGCCTGGGAGAGGAGACCCCAGGAGCGCTCCCAGGGAGCGCGCCCTGGGAACGGGTCTCGGGAGCGAGTCTGGGGGTCGCGCTCCGGGCTCGCTTTCGGGAGTGCGCGCCGCCCCTCACGGCCGCGGGTGACCCCTCCGCGCGCCGCCGCCCCGCCCACGTCGCTCCCCCCGCGGGCACGCGCCCGGGGCCACCGCGCCGTGACGCCACGGCGGCGCGCGGNCGGGGGGACCCGGATGAGGCGGCCCCTGGCGGCCGCGGCCGTTAAACGCCGGTGGGGCGCGGGCGCGACCCCCGCGATGGCGGCGGCGCGGTGAGGGCGGCGCGCCCGGGGCAGCGCGGAGGCCCGAGGATGCCGCTGCTGTACGTGATCCTGCTCTCGGCGCTGGCCGGCTGCTTCCTCACGCTCCTGCTCCAGCTCGTGCTCCTCTACAGGAAGAAGCCCGAACCCCCCGGGGCGGGCAGAGCCTACCGCGGCATCGTCTACGCCCGCGTGGTGGCCGAGCACGGCCTCAGGGAATACCTGCAGGGCGCAGAGCCGGCCGGCGGCCCGGCCTCCGCGGAGCCAGCCCCCAGCCCGGCCCCGGCCTCCGCGCCCGCCGCCGCCCCGCGCCCCGAGGGCGGCCCCAAGCCGCCGCAGCAGCAGCCGCCGCCG
>WAAE01000334.1:55621-98582 GCA_013400495.1 Nicator chloris
CCGCCGCCGCCCCCGGCCCCGAGGCCGGCCCCAAGCAGCAGCAGCAGCAGCCGCCGCCGCAGCAGCAGCCGGAGCCCCCTCCAGCCCCCTCCTCCCGCGAAGAGACGTGCCACTTCCTCAATGCCATCTTCCTCTTCCTCTTCAGGGAGCTCAGGGACACTGCCCTGGTCAGGGACTGGGTCATCAAGAAGATCAAGGTGGAGTTCGAGGAGCTGCTCCAGGCCAAGATGACAGGGAAGGTGCTGGAGGGGCTCAGCCTCAGGGAGGTGTCTCTTGGCGATGTCTTGCCTGTCTTCAAGTCCGTGAAGCTCATCCGGCCGGTGGCCTGCAATGAGGAGGGTTGTCCCGAGGAGCTGGGCTTTGAGGTAGACCTGGAGTACAATGGTGGCTTCCACCTGGCCATCGATGCCGACCTGGTGTTTGGCAAGTCGGCCTACCTCTTCGTGAAGATCTCCCGGGTGATGGGGAAGCTGAAGCTGGTCTTCACGCGCCTGCCCTTCACGCACTGGTTCTTCTCTTTTATGGACGACCCCGTGGTACACTTTGAGGTGAAGTCCCAGTTTGAAGGGAGGCCCATGCCTCAACTCACTTCCATCATAGTGAACCAGTTCAAGAAAGTCATTAAACGCAAGCACACCTTACCCAATTATAAAATCAGGTGAGTTGTCCTGCGTCCTCAGCGTTACTTTGGGTGGTGTGCGGCAGAATTGCTGTTTTGCTCTTAATGCATATTTAGCACGGTACATTGCTTGTCTGCTGGCAGAAGCTTTCCATGAAAGGAAGGCTCATTTTCCATTTATAACAGGTGAAGAAGCTATTGCACAGTGAGGTGGTTACATACCCTCATCCGGGTGTAGCTAAGTGGCAAAATGAATATGTATGAAAAGTTTGGAGATCTTGTCAGGTGTGTGACAATAGGACCATGAAATCCCTCTTTGGAAGAGGTAGGAGGATGGCTCCATGGACAGTGTGTGCGTTTGGGCTGTCCTCCCAATCTTCTGAGCCACCAGGGCAAGCTTGTGGCTGATGTTTACCTCTAGAGGTGATTATTTTATATACGAAAGGGTGGTGTTCACTGTCTAAGGAATATTTTTGAGATCCCATGATATAGGCAGTCCACTTCTTTTCTGGTCTGCTTAATTCCCTCAGTAATTTTGGGCGAAGTCTGAAAGTTGATAAGAGGACTATTGCCACTGCTGTGGTAAGTAAAACTTTGAGGGACCTTTTGGGGCTTTAGTTTTTGTATTATAGTGTATTTTCTTTTACAAATGCACAGACTGCATTGTATAGTGAATGTAATGAAATGTACACTGATACTTCTGTGGCAGAATGGCAAGAGGCATATTTGCTTTGTTTCTATCCTCTGATATTCACTGTATTACGACTGCTCAGGTACTGTGTTTCTTACCACTGTGTGTCTTACCACTCTCAGGTCTCCATGTTGTCTTTCTCTTTTGTTTGTTCTTTGTAGCTTTTATGTGTTAAGTAAGGATTTTAAGTTTGTTTACCACATTCTTCTGCAATAAGCCTTTGCCCTGAAATTTATGAGAGATGAGTAACTGAAAATGCCTGTTTGAATTTTGAAGTGTAATTAGCTTTGTAGTGGTGTAATTTTTGAAGCCTTTTCAGTTGGTTCCCCTGCAACTGAATTTATAAGTGCTCTCATGAAAGTGGATTTTTAAAATATCCCAGATTTGGATAGCCCTGACAGGGCAGTAAGTGGGTTTTTTGAGTGATGTAGTGGTTCTTTCAGATTTTGAGGTACTGAATTGCTCTCCAGAAGAGAGAATCTCTGGACAGCAGGAAAGCTGTCATGGCAAGTTTGCTTCCAGTCTCTTACTGTTTCAGAAAGAGTGAAGCTGTAAACTGCCTAAAGGAGAGGTTGGGATAGCCCAGCGATGGTGCAGAATCAGCAGTCTCAGCACACCTAGAGAGAACAAATGAACTTTGCACTCACTAGACACGTCTTTAGCAATCTGTGATGATGTGCTCCTCCCCTTCAGTAGATGAAGACAGACATCTTCATTTTGCCTCTGAGGGGTGCACGTGGACAGTGAGGTGTTCTCATCATTTACTTGGAGACAGTTTTCCACTTGTTTCTCAAACTTTCTGCCACTATGAGTGAGGCATGTGTGAGGGACTGAAAGGGCAAAGAAGCAGAGTGCTGAGCCTCAATGAGAAGAGTGATGATAGAAGGTAGCTGACACTAAGAATGGTATATGATGCATAAATAATTATAAGAAGAATTAACAGTTAACTTAAAATGTTCCCTTTGGTTAAAGGAGTTGGGAATCTATGAATGCTTCAGAGGAAAATGCAGTATCATACCTGATTTTCACACAAGATAGTGGGCTGGTAGCCTGCTGTGTTCAGTGAAACAGTGTCCAACTCTGCTTTTGACCTTTACATATTATGCCATGTACTGAACATGTAATTCCAACCCCCAGTGTTTTGAAGGAGGCAGGACGCAAAGCTCAGTGCACATTAATGGAATTGTCCTAAGGAAGGAAGGTTGGGTCATTCCAACTGTCCATTACATGGCCTTCAAAGCTTCAGGTGGGAACCTTTAGCTGTCCACAGTGACCCAAGGTTTTGTGGAACACGGACTAAAACTACAAATTCTTTCCCAGCGTGTCCCAGCTGAGTTTAGGCAGGTGAATCCCCAAACTTGGTAACAGCTGAGTAGTAACAATACACTCTTAGGTGGTGGCAGAGCTGAGAGTTCAGGTGTTACTGAAAGCTGGTTTGGAAAATCAAGTCCCTTGCTGATAAGATGGAAAAGTGCAGCTTTAAACAGAACTGTAAGATGACATTGGATTTGGGATTATGGTATGCTAATATATTTCTTAGCAAAGAATAAATAGGAGAAAGGAGTTTCATAACTGCTTAATAACCTCTTACCTTACTTAAAGCTTAGAAGTTTCTCATCTACATGGAATGTGATTGTTCTCTCCCAATTTTTTTCCTATTGCCTATATGTCCTTAAGTACATAGTATTTGCTTCCACATGTAGTTCAAAACCTTTTTGGAGTCTCCCTGCTCTTGCTCAATAACTTTGTAAATAAAACTTTGAATAGCAGTGATTACAACATTGAAACAAAAGTACTTGGAGGGTGAGGAATTCCCCCTTCATCTGGTTAAAAGGGGCACTTAGCTACTCTGTTGGCTTCCACATTGAAGCCCACAAAAGAGTTTTATCTTGTTACAAGGTGTTAAATAGCATATAAAATATGTTGTTTTATTTGTCTTTTGTATTAGGCAACTTCTAGGGGTTATTACTGGGTGGTGAATTGCATATGAAGAGAACTTTTGCCAGTCGTTGATTTTGAACATCCTATAACTGTGTTACAGATCCTGGCTTCCTCTGTTATTTACTTACAAAATACTGTATTTAAAAAAATGCATATTCAAATGTGTACGGTCTCTTGCTACAGCCAAATTACTACACAAGTACTTTGTATTCTTTCAAGTTAGGTACAAAATTTATGCAGCTCAGCAGCGATGAGTAAGCTCTTATTTTGTATCATCCATTTCTACAGACTTTGTGTGATCTGCATAACTGTACTTTGAAAGTAGGAAAAGGCATCTTGCATTCCTGCTGCACTTCTAAGAGTCTATAGGGAAAGGCAGTGTAGCCTAGAGAGTGCATTTAAAGTTTGTCTAGCATTTTATACACATTGTTCTCCATAAAAGCACTTGTCTACTAATTGAAAAAGAAGGGTTGCACTGTATGGCTAAACTACTAAGCCATAATTTGTGTTTTACTCCAATAGCATATAATCACTTTTCTCTGTCTCTTTAGTAAATGTGTTTGTGTCTGGCAAAACACCCTATTTTGTAGCTGCTCTGCCATTGAATGGGAATTGCTATCTTGTGTAGTAGAATTTGAGTAAATCCCTGGATGTAAGGCTGCTGGTAAAATCCAGTGAATATAGGCTGGGTGTTTTTGTTTTGGTTTTTTGTTTACTTGTTTTGTTTTTTGTTTGTTTTTGTCATAATTGATAAAGTATTTATGAAATTCTAGTGATAATAGCAATAGTTAAATTTTTGTAGTTAATATTAATGTATTTGTTGCTTTGTAATAGAAATGCAAACAGCTTTTCTGCAAGCATTTTGTGGTATGTCAGAGCATGAGTATGTCTTGTTCAGATGTGGGGAAGATCTAACACAACCTTGTTTTCATGTAGGTTTCTTTTAGTAGAACAGGGCACTGAATACTATCAGCACAAAGTGGAGTTTATCCTGTGACCTGAGTCCAGCCTTTGGTTTTTCATTGTACACACTCAAACAGTTCTTTAATGCTATAGACACTGTTCTTGTTGGTTTTGACTTTATCATGTCCTTTTAATAGTGGCTATTAAAGTGGTTAACAAACACTAAGCTGCAGTTCCTTGCACTGCCATAGCATGTTTAGGATTTAGAGGCACAGAGTAAGGACTATTTCAGGTGTCTGTCTCCTTGCTTGGTGGTGCTGTTGCAGTAGTCATGGGTTCATCTGCGTTAGTTCTCTAATGAGCTCTACCTTGCTCATTAATCTTTTAAGTTGCTTATGGTGACAGCCTTGCTGTGGCCCCCCTCACCTCAGGTTTATCAGTGCACTGATTATGCTGTGTCCAGCCTGTTCTGAATAGTTGGGTGTATTTTTGCTCTTTTGCACAGCCCCTGATCTTGATTTTAGATTTTGGAGAGGTTTGGGTTTTGGGTTCCTTCTAGGCAATAAAAATACACTTTGCCATAATGAAGATACAGAGCCTGTTGTGTATATGTATGGTCCTTCTTCTGCCAGAATTTAACTTCCTGGTGTTTCTTAAGCAATGATGTAAAAAAGTCTGACAGCTGCCTTTTTTTTTTTCCTTAAATTAAACATCTCACAAGTTCATCCATTCGGATTCTAAGCAGACCAGGTGTTGCCTAAGCAGTGGGTCAGTTCTGTGTATTTTAGGAAGACTTTGTTTCTTAGCTTGTTACATTAAAAAACCTAAATATTTTGAATTGATACTAGCCTGATTTGAGAAACTCTGTTTTATTTTAATGCATGTTACCACAGAGGGGAATAACTTTTTTTCTTTATAAGTATTCTCACAAAGCATTGCTTCTACCATTTCTGTATTGGGTGTTTAGATGACCTCATCTGGCCACTTCAACAAGAATTATCCTTAGAACTGATCATTTGCAGTATATTTAGTAATATTAAATAGTTTAATGTTTTATTTGGAAGCTGGGGCTATATTGAATTTCTCTGGGAAGAACAATTAGACAAGCCTATTTTTATTTACCATTATAGAATGCAATTTGAGAGTTACATAGTAGTTTCCTAATTTTGGCAAAACTTAAGCCTAGAAGCAATGCAAATGACTATTGATTTGAAACATGTTTTACAATAGAAATTACTTCATAATGAGGAAATGGAGGTATTGTAGAAAGTATAAAATTAAAACAAGTATGTATTATTCATATGATGAGGCAAGAGTACCAGAAATAATCATATCTTGGGACTGTGATAATGTCTTTGCTTCAGAGACCTTTCTCTGTAGCTGCTGCAAAAGGAGGGCTTTTCTTTTTGAGTGGATTTCTACTGTAGTTGATCTGAGGTTCTCGTTCCTACTGCTGCTGAAAGGAAAGAAGGGTGGTTTGTTTGTTGGTTCTATTTATTGGGTTTTTTAACACCATGCCTATTTTAGGTACAAAACTCATCTACTGTACAAAAGCATTAAAAGAGCCTCCAGCACCTGAGTCCTTTTCTGCTCTGCAAAAATTGATGGTAAAGCATCACTGTGATTTTCAGACTGTCCCAGAGATACTGCCCTGAATGATGCCAGCACAGACTATTCTGCTAATGGCAAAGTGGTGATGATTTCACTCAGATCTCTCTGTAGTCAGTAGTTTCATGCTGGGAAGATTATCTTAATAGTGCATGGACAAGTAGTTTTTCTTAGTCTTACAGGAATTGGATAAATGGGTCTGTAGGCAACCTGACACACAATAAACACAACCAAACCTCAGAACAGCAAATATTTTCTTTGTTTTTTCAAGGGTGCTGCATGTAGAAGGAAGTTTTTGTAGTGCAGAGCTTTTTATTGTTTTATTTTGGGAGGGCTCCATCTCAGGCATACATGATTTCTGGAGAATCACTAAGTACAAGTTTCTTAAGCTTGTATGAAATTATATGGTACCATGTCTGGATGTAAATCTTAAGTAGCTGCAAGTTCAAATCCATTGGTTCTAAGGGTTTTGAAATATTTTTAGTAATCTGCTCCAGCACTGCATGAGTTTTCACACTGGAAAGATTGAATTCTTTAAGAATGCCATTTTGAAACTTGTTCGTAGTAAAGTCAGATTTAATGAGTGACCAGCTGCATACCAGACATTTCCCAGAATACAGGTAGCATTCTTTTCATCTTAAGAGTAGAGCCTTTTTCTGTGATTAGTCAACAAATCTTTCATTTTCTATTCTTACCTACAAGGGTGAGGAGCTACACATCACTGACTTGAGATGGATTAGTGAAAAAATTGGGAGACCACAGGTATGGGACAAAGAAAAAATCTCAGCTGGAGAGAGAGATGGATGAAGATACAGGATAAAGGAATATGTTTTGGTGATTAGTATTTGCCTTTGCTGCAGGTGGAAATCCAACCAGCATAATTGGTCTGACATAAAAATAGGACTTCCTTCAACGTTTCTTCCTTGCAACAGTATATAAAACACTGTACAATAATAATGTAACGAAAATTACCTCGTTTAATCCTTTGCTGGTTTGAATTAGAAGTTACTTGATCTTAGTCCTACAATGAACTTTCATGTGAATAGTGAATAAAAACTCTGAAAAATCTGTTAAGGTTTATGTAGTATTTGATGGTGTTTTGCATGCATGAGCATTGGGACCACATTTCTGTTCATCTGGACTCTGATCTTTAACTGATAATGCTGCTCAGTGAACACAAATATGGATCTTTTTATTCAGTTGTCCTAATTTGTGTTGCTTTCCAGGCATTTAGATAAGATATGAAATAAGCAGTAGTAGTGGTTATTTTTGAGAGGTAACTTACTTCAAAAGATAGATCATATAGGAGTTAATCACTTTACTGAGCTGTAGGCACCTAAGAAATGTCTGCGTTTGGTTCTGAGCCTGTCTGCTGGAGCAGGGAGGTGTGTTCAGGCTCTGGAATTGGGCTATTCTGAAGTACTTTCTACAGGTTGTATTATGATTTTTAGACTCTGTGCATAGATAGTATGATTCATGTCCCCCACTTGTCACACAGAACCGAACACTGGGTTTTCCTGAAGGAGATTAGTTCAGGGAACAAAGACACAAGATTTACCTGTAAAGATGTGTAGCTAACACAGCTCTCAGTAGCTCATTGGGTGTAAAAATGTAGGAGTCATTTTTGTCAAACCTATGAATATATACTGAAGGCATGAAATAGTTAATATTTCATTGGCAAATGACATTTGATCAGAAAGGTCTTAAAAGCAGCCTGGGTAAGGACAGTAGGTTTTAGTGGGGTAGAGCAGTGCAGTGCTGGTGAAGCTCAGCCTCAAGCTGCTGGATTCACTGTTGGAGCTAGTCCTTTCATGTTCTGGCTTTCTGTGGGAAACTGCTTATTCTGCATTCCTGCAGAGATGACCTAAAGTCACCCAATGTGCTCCTGTGTTTACAGTTCATGTTCACACTTGTTTTGATTTAAAACTGTTTCAACATTTGGGGATTCTTGATACTATTTTTTCTTTAGAGTATAGTAAAAGACTTTAAATTTAAGACTTCTTCTAGGATTAATAAGCTGTATTTTCTAAACTGAGTATGGAGAGAAATTAGCAACCCAGATAGGTTGCATTAGTAGATAACTTGTGTTCAACTTAACTTCATAACATCTTAATTCCCTGTTCAGTGCTGCTGGAGTTCAGCAGAATGGCCTGTGAGGAGCAGTGTCCTCAGTCCTCTCCATTAAAGCTGTTTCATGAGGAATTCTACTAGAGCAATACAGTTCACACATTTTTGAAAGCTCACCAGAAGTCATAAAGCTGTCTGAAATAGAGTGTATTACAGTGATCAGCTGATGATAGTTAATCAGACTGTTACACACACTCAAAGACAGTAATTAATTGCCAGATATGACTAGCGTAAAATTAAATTATGATAATCACTTGGGAATTAATTTTTTGGCAGTTTTTTGTTGCTTTAGGTGAAAAAACTTACAGGGACATTTTGAGATGTAAATTCAAAAAAATTATTTCTTACTTTCTGTCTTTTAAAAATTATCTGATGGTATCTAGTGGAAATCATTAGATATATGTCAGGAACATATATTTTGTTCCAGACTTTAACTGAGACCTAATGCTAAGCAGGATATTTTCCTGCATCAGTCTCAATGGCAGCATTGCTGTGAAAAATGCTCACTCAGAAGGAAATGTGTACAAATATTAAAATTTATTTTGTAATGGCATTAAGTACAAGATTGTAGTGTTTGCCAGTGACATGAAGATAGTAAGAGTGGTAGTAACTACTACCACATATGTAAAATTCTTTAAATAATGCCTAAACCTGTGAAAAATACCCTGTCATGTATGTTTTATATGTAGTATCTTAAAGGAAACCCACTGAGTAGTAAAAATTAAAATGGACTTTTTCATGAATCTCACCTGTGTAGTAAATGGTTCAAACCATTATTAAACCATTATTCCTGTTTGCCTGAGCTCAAACAGGAAGAGTAGAAATGGAAGATCCCATGATTGCAGTGACATGGCACCGGGCTTCCTGGTGGTGTTTGGATCAACTCAGAATGATCTGGCTTGCTCAATAGTTACTGAGTAATTAACCAGGGGAAATAACTCCAAAAACTTCAGCAGTTGTGTGGCTTTTTGTTGGTTTGGGTTCGTTTTTTTTAAGAACAACTGCATACTTGCTAACAAAACTTGAGAAGAAACAAAACAAGCCTAATGTTTCCAAGCAAAGAGCCCGGTGAATTAGAAAGGGAGGTGGGGTGGGAGCAGCAGTGTTAAGCAGTGGTATTGTTCTAGAACAATACTACGAAAACTCAAATGGTTTTTTCTTTTCCTCTGTTCTTTTGAATGAAGGGCAAATTAGAGAAAGTATCCAAATTAATAATTTGAGCAGCTGCTTCTATCAAATGTAATCACAAGTCCGAAGTGTAACTTGCTATGAGTGATACAGGGTTTGGAAAGGGCAGGAATCCTTCCTGTTAATTAGCCTTACAAACCCTTCCTGTGTTTGATTGCCAACAGTGGTGCCACAGGTCGTGTCCACACTGAGCTTCTGTGTTACTTGATTCTGTTTCCAGTAGGAGTCTATTAATAAAATGCTGTGACTTGCCTGTGGTGTCATCTTTGCCTGGGGGACAGCTGGCAAGTACATGGCCGTGGTGTGTCCCTGGGCCCATTTGTGCCCTCCCCACCACTGCAGTCCTTGAGCTTCAGGGTGAGCTGTCAGTCGTCTCAGCTTTGAAAATGCTACTGCTGAGCCTGAGCTCCCAGGCTGTGAATTGGAGCATCTTCTGGCTGGTCAGAAGTGACTGCATAAATGTAGATTGAGGAGAGGCTTCCACAGTTCGAGCATTTTTAAAACTAACTGGAGGAGTGAGGATAAACCTTGGGAAGCTTTCTTGCCTAGAATTCACAACAGTACAAGTATTTTTTCACTCTTGCTTTACAGCTGTCAGAGACTGCTTTCAGCAGTGAGACAGTTGTTTTCTGTCTAAGCAGCATAAGAGATGTCACTTTCTTCACACGGATATAGGCTAGGGTTTAGAGCAGAGGATTAGAACTCCTCAGCTCAACGAGTGAGTTGTGTTCAGAGCTACAACTTCCCACAGAACATCATCATCTTTTTGCTCTAACCAGGATTGCAGACAGGTGATGTTTGTAGAGACTCGAGACTTCCTTATGGGAGAACATTCTGCTGAAGTGAGCAAAAGCAAATGTTTGCCTAGCATCAGTCACGGGACCAATCTCTAGTCCAGCTGGCTGAAGTTAGAGTTTTGGTGTGGCTTGGGTTTTATTTGCTTTTTTGTGTGTGTGCTTTTTATTTTTTGTTGGCTTTTTTTCTTGCTGCTGTTTTCCTTGAATGCCTAAAAGCTGGTTGCAAAACCACACCTACTTCTCTTTCAGCTCTACATGAACATAAGCACATTCTGTATTTTCTGTCCCGTTGGAGCAAAGCCACAGCAATTCCAGCTTTTTGGTTGGAGAGGGAAATTTTGTCTTCATCCTGTCTAAATTACAGCAGGATTTTCATCCCTCAATTTGAATCAACAGAACCTGAAAACTCAGGGATCAAACAGGCATTGAACACATTGAGTTAACAAAGCTGTTTCATTTTTTTTTGAATTTAGAATTTGGCAAGCTAGTGTTCCTGAAATGCACTGAAGTATGCACAGGGTCAATTGATCTGATTTGTGTTGACAAGAAAGAAGTTTTGGTAAGATTTATTTTTGACCTGTGGCTATTCCAATACAGGCAGTAAAACCATATTACAAAACAAATTGAGGCTTGAGAAGTGTCTTGTCTCAAGTGTATGATTCAAGATACACCTCAGAGTTACTGAGAAGAAGGAAGACTATTTTAAGTATCTGGAAATGTGTGAAACTTCTTTGAAGAGAAAAAGAGAATAGTAAAATCCTTCCCCCTTTTTATTTTTTTAATTTTGAGGTCTTGGTTTAAAAAAAAGGGGACTGTTCGTATATTGAGAACTTGTGTGTATGAGCCTCCTACATGTGTGTGGCAGAATATCCTGTAAGACCGTGGGTGGATTACTAGATCTGATTTGCAGTTTACAATAAAACTTCCTAGAAAATAAATTCTTCCTTATTACAATGTTTTTTCAGGCAGCTTGTAAGTCAGATTTTTATGGCTGTGAGTAAAGCTGAAATTAATCTTTTTCGTTATAGAGATCTACTATAATTTGAGTTGTTAGTCCAGTAAATGTGAATACTAATACAGTTCAGCAGCAGAAATTAGTGAAAACTGGAGAATTGTTATTGTAAAATGTATAACAAAATCCATTGAAAAAAAGTACTACTACTTTTTTTTTGTTCAAAATAAGGATGAGCCTCAGGTTTATATCTTCAGTGTGAAGAATGATATAAGCTGTTTACATTATAATACCTGGCAAGTGTAAATGTTGGTTGATAAATACTTTAAAAATCTTATTAAGGTGATCATGTCTTTTTAGGAATGGACTGTAATATTTTAGAATTTTTGTAGGAGTAAAACTTCATCTTAAATTACATGCAATTTAAGAATAGAGGACTCCTTTATATCTTAAAGTATCTAGTCCCAATCACTCTGATATTTACGCACTTTACAAGTGCCTGTTTTGTGTTTCTGTGACTCAGGTGAAAAACACAATCTAAAAATGATTGAGTTCTGTTGTGTAGTTAGTTGAACCTTTTGATTAATCCCCAAACTGAAAATAAATCCAGCAGTTATTCTTTCAACAGTATTTTAGATACTAGAATCTTCACATACTGTAGCACTTGCAAATTGAAATCTAGTAAACAGTCTCTTTAGATTGTGATAGAATTTTGCTTAACATTCTAGATGAAAATTAAGACTTACAGTGCATTCGGCATAGCTTTATGCTTGCATTTTTGATTGATTGATTCTTCTGAGGTTCAAAATCTTTTTGCTTGTTATTAAAATTCAAATGTTCAGTTAATGTAACTTCAAAATTCCCAAACCTGAAAATGTCTAATCTTTATGTCAATAGACTAGTGCTGGGATTCATATCATACGAGTGTTTAATGTGGTCTTAAACTGATATTCAGGAATTTTAAACACTGTTTTAGATACCAAACTTCTTTTATAAAACCAGAGAATAACTTAAAACTTTTCCTATAACTTATTCTAGAAAAATATTCTCACTTCTTAGCAAAAGCTCTACAAAATCCCACCTCTTCCTGCACTTAGAAATGAAACCATAAGACTCTGCTTCTCCAAGTAGGAGATGGAATACTGAGAGCTTTTGAATTTTGTTCCTGTCTCTGTTTAACTCTGAACAATTAATTGTTGATTTTTTTTACTGTGATTCTGGGTATTCTTGACTGATGCAGTGAGCAGACACAAAAGCATATGGTTATCATTCCAAATAAATCAATTTTTTTTAAGTTCTCAGTAAGATTTCCTCATGCAACTAAAAATATTAAGTAGGTACTGGGGGGAGCAGTTAATTTGGGGATTAGGTTAATTAAACTAAGGTGTAAAAGACTTCTGCCCTCTTTTCTGTTAAAAGTTGCTTAAAGGACCACAAAACAATCATCACAGAATAGTGAATTTAAATTAAAAGGAATGTAGGTCAAACATCTTTCAAATTAAATCACCAAATCTACACTTGTTCCAAGTAGATGAGTTCTGCCTCCCAGGACTGGCAGAAGGGAGGCATAGAAGGGAGGACTGGAAGGGAGAATTCTTCCCATTCAGGGCCTGAAAGCACTCAAACAAAGGGAATAAGCTTGATGTGCGTGAGGTTTTTCTGGATACACTTTAGATCTAGACTTGGAGGAAGGTGTTGATGAGAGGGAACGAGTCACTGAAGAGCAAATGAGCCACTGAAGTGACTCTGAAGTGTGGCATGAATGGAGTCTGTAGAAGTCCTTCACAGCAAGGAGACACTGCCTGCAGTGCCTGGAAACACTTTGCTGTGCTTTGTGTGTGGAGGAGCTTAGTATTGTGCTATTTTAGTGTCTACCTTTAATCCTAGATATTAATTCAGTAACTTTATCTTAATTACATTCAGTATAATCATCTGATTAATTCCTCATGTGAAGGAGGAATTTTTGCTGTTTGTATCTTGCAGTATTTGTTAAGAAACACTCGCTACACTACAGCTTCTTTCCAATATTGTTTCTATAGGGTGGGGTTTTTTCATTTGCTAAAGTGTCACATGAAGTTTGATTGATGGATATTCCTCTTTATAATAATGCTAGGTTTTAGCTAGCATTTTCTTAATAGTGTCTGAATTTCAGACCTTTGGACAAATAAGATGAGTTTGTGGAGGGACTCTGGTAATTGAAGAACAAGTTGCAAAGACACTACAAGCATTTAATATGAAGCACTCTTAAAGACTTTCTGCAGAGAGAGCATCCATTGGTGGCCTGCTGCAGTCCTGCCAAACAGAAAGGGAGGGGTGATGGCTCTGTAAGACAGTGTGCTCTGCTTTTAAAAGGTGGGGAAGCTTGCAGGCTTTTCCTCCCATGGGGAAAAAGATGGGAGAGCTGTGATGCCTGACCCTGTTGGGAGCAGGGATTTCCTGTGAGTGGTTTTACAACACAAGGAATGGGCCCACCCTGTTTTCAGCAGTCCCCAACTGGGTCTGTATTAGTTCACCAACTCCCAGTGGGAAAGTCTTTCCAAATAAATAGTGTTGTCTTGCACTTAAATGTTCTGACAACAGTTCAGTTTCCTAATATGTAATTGAAATCTACAGGAAATAGTATTTGGTCAGCTGTTTAATTTTGGAAATGCACAAACTCTGTAAATTAAATATATAAGTGCTATGATATAAATTTAGAAGGCTTCAGAGCAGCACTAAAACATTAAAAATGCATTTAATGTGAGATATTTAGCTCTTTATGCAAAGCTAGTGCCAATGGAAATAGATGTGTTCCTTTTTTTGCTAATGATTTTGCACATTAGTTGTGTTGATGAGAATGTGAACATAAGTGCTTGTTGTAAATTAAACATGATGTTGAGATTGCATTTTAATCCCATATTTGTAGAAAATTTAAGTAGTGCTGCAAAAAGCCCCCCTCCTCCCCCCGTACACTGCTAAGTGTTTTATATAGTATTGTATATTACTGTATTGGTATTTTAAAATTAATTCCTCTTTAACTCATTATATACATTTTTTAAAAAGGATTTTGAAAATAAAAATTAAAATTACAGTAAACATTGTGTTAATCAAGCGAGGAGAATGGCTTTTTCTGGGGATTGTTTCATTATTCTGTGCTGCAGCAAAGGCTTGCAGTGTGCATTGTACTAACACTTCGTTCTGAAGTCACTTGAGGATGATGTTTTTCGTTTGAATGTGTAGGTGGATATGTCTGCATCCTTACTGGAATGTTTCAGTCTGTTACTTTGCTTTTCTGGTTTACTTTTAGCATTTAGAATAGATTTGTCTAAGTTTTTGTTCTTGTAAATGTGCAGGATGTGTGCGTACATAAACAAAAGGCCTTTGAAATACCAACACTTTTAAGCATGGTATTTGCAGAAATAAGAGCTAATGGTAACCTCTTGAATCCTCTTCCTTTGTCTTTTTTCCCTTCCAGAAATCTTGTTTCAGTAAGTCACTGAAACTCAGAATGGTTGTTAGTTTGATGCTCCCATGGAAAACTGTCTTCATTATAGATTTGGAAGAAGGTGTATTGGCAGTTGCTGGTACTAATTGAAAAGTAATTTATTAGCGCTTAAAAATCCTCAAACCTTCAAGTACCTGTTCATTCAAAACTTGGCATTATTTTCCCGTGTGCTTTCCTAAATCTTCCTTTTCTTCCTAACAAAATCAGAGCTAAGTCTGTATTTTGAGGGGGTAAATCATTCCTGACAGGAACAGGGTACCCCTTCCTTGTGCTTAAAGTGAGAAATGTGAGGCGAGTCTGAATGAGGAGGTGGCCAGGCCCTGATGTGGTACAAAGTTTTGTAGAATCTAAACAATGGGGTCATCTTGGTGGTTTTTCCCCTACCCTTGTGATGCTTGCTATTACTTTAGTAATTCAAGAACTATAAAGGAAGATTATAAGTAAAATACCAGATCAGTTAGTACTTGAACAAGGCATATTTTGAGTTAGTTGGTTGTGGTATACTCGTAAACTGTGGCCAGAGTGATTTAATAGCCTCATATTTTTCATGCACAAGACTTAAAAAAAAGTATTTAAAACTGAGTATTTTTATGTGACATATTTCAAAACGGTTTTCTGCATGAAGGAGTTAATGAGAAACTTGGAACCAAATTAAAGTTAGAAGTTGAATTGGATTTCAGGAAAATAGCTGGAGTGTTGAGTTGTGTTTATTCACAAAGAGAACAAAAGAAATGTCTTTCTCATGGCTCTGTATGAGGCTGTTGCTCGTACAGAGCTGAAGTGTCTTGAATGAGAGCATGGAGCTCCCTCCCAAAGTGCGTGCTGACAGTTAAAGGAGGCTTAATTATTTATTTGAGTTTCTGAAACTCCGCAGTTCAGCTCCATGTGACTGTTTCCTGAACAAATTGTGATCTCCAAATGTGACAAGCAGATGCCTCTGATGGTTGAGCAAACAGTACTTATGAAAGACTTCTTTCTCATGAAATGGCAGAGACATCCTGCAGGCTGTGCTGCTCCTCTCCTGTGATTTGTAAGTCTCCACACAAGTAATTGCCGGGAGGCTGCATTAGTGACAGGGGATGGAAACCAAGGCACAAGGCAGTGCTAGGAAATGAGAGCAGTAAATAAAAACAGAAAGAAGGAATGCCCTGTAAGAGATTTGGGGTTTTTTTCAAAAACTTCAGTACAGATGCTGTGATGTCAGTCTATGTGCAGGGTCGTGGCCCTTGCTGTTGGGATTGCCTGTGTGTCAGCCATGTGATGGGGCTGCAGCTGTGCAGCCTCTCCCCCTCCTTCCCTCCCTCAGATCAGGGCTGTGTCCGACACCAGAGCACTATCACTTAAAAACCAGAGTGGTATTTATAACTCAGCATTTTCTAATCAAAGAGAGAGAATTATGTGGTGAGATAGTTGGTGTTTTATACACGTTATCTTGAACATGAACTGCTTTTCCTGTAAATCACATGCTGCAGTGAGGGAAATAAAGCTCAAGGGCAAATGTTTAGAATACCTGTATCTTTATTTTTTCTTCAAGAAGACTGGCTAAGAAGACCAGCTTAAAGTTTTTACAAAGTAAGAGAAGACTCAATCTGTGTAACTGAAGTGAACTGTTTATTAGGGTGTACCAACGGCACTGTCATAAAAAATTTAAGCTTTAGGGTATTTTAAAAATTTTAGCTTTAGCATATTTTTATCTTTCTGTGCTGTGATGTTTATGCAGATAAACTTAAAGACCTGGTAAGATATTTATTGCAGTAAGAGTCTTGTGTTAAATCATGTTTGCAGTCATAAACATGCTGTGTGATTTTTACCAGCTTCCTACTTTCTCAGAATTGTCTGTGCTGGTAGATGTGACTCAGTCTATGCCCGTGAAGCAATTTTTATTTGTATTGTCCAGTCTGCTGCTTTCAAAAGGCTTTAGTAGCTCCTACTTATTCCTTTTGACCAATGAATATGTAGAAATGGCAGTATTTCTCTTCTTAGAGTGTGTTAAAGATTCATTATTGTCCTGTTATCTTTTTTATATTTTTGTGTGTTCATATTGTGTAATTTGAATTAATAGAAGTTTCTTCTGTATTTTTCAGATTCAAGCCATTTTTTCCAATTCAAATATTGTCGTCTGATGAATATGAAGATCGAAACCTCTGTATACAGGATTTTCTATTGACAGAAGGTCGACTGAAAGTCACATTAATTGAATGTTCAAGGTATATTTTTGTGCACTTTTGCTCATTCTTGACTAAGCAAGGACCCATGTTTCCTCAGTTTGTAGTAATTGCAGCTGTAGGCCAGTTCTGATTCACAAAAGTGGCAGTTTTGGTGTTATGATTGCACTCTAACCAAGAAATGGACTTTTCTTGAAGTAAAAATGAACAAATGAAAGTTGCAGTTACTTTCTGAGGCACTTCTGGTTTGTGTGGGAACAAGCCTTTGCCTTTCTGAATTTTGCCTGGTTACAGGCTAATCTGTGCCTCCTCTTATTTGCTTAGTTTGCTTTTCTGCCTCACCAAATTATGAGTCTCTTTCCAGGACAATATAAATGTTGTAATTATATTGCTGTATTATGTAAGCAAGAAGAAATAACTGTTTCACTCAGGCTTACTTAGATAAATCCAAATCACTTTTATAAGGCACTATTATTGTCTTGGTCTTGAACAAAATCGTGGAAAGAAATAAAATCTATTTCCTTCATTCATTGCAGGGAATGTTATTCTCTTCAAAGCTAGAGAAAAGATGTGTAGGTTCTTGGTTTGTTGGGGGTTTTTTGTCAGGCCTCTTGGTTTGTTAGATCTTATCCAAGTAGTGCTAAGGCTTTGATCTAGTCATGTGTAGTGCTACTCTTTATGAACTAAACTGCTTTGGAGAAAGACACTTTTTTTTAATCTGTTCTGTTCATTGCTTGTATTCCCATATCAACTCCTCTTTGCACTTTCTTTCTGTAGCACACTACAACCATTTGAGCTGTATTTGCTGTACTAATGTGATTTATCAGTGGTCAGGATTTCCTGAAGATATTCTTCTGCTTCTAAGAGTTCTGTGGTGGCAGCAGTGCTTATATTTTTGTGATAAAATTCCTGCTTACCTGTCTCCCTATCTTTGTGATGTTTTCTGTGGATGATCCAAGGATATTAAATAACTGTCTGCATTCCTTGGCCACCAGGAGCATTTCCCCTTTTCCTGTACTGAACAAGGGAACTCTGATCTCTCTTCATAGCAATTCTCCAATTTCAGCCCAGTGGTGCATTTGCTTTTTATCCTGAGAGCCAAAATGACTACCTTGCACTGTGAGCAGTTGTTCTTGGTTTGGAAAGTAATCTTGCAAATGTTGTCTTTCCTGAATCTGAAACACTGTGCAGCATCAACTCTTGAGTTTCTTTGCATTCAGAACTCAGATTGCTCAGTCTGACATCATTCTGAACTCTCAGTATTTTCAGCTGTCACAGATGCTTATCAGATGGCTGGGAGAGGATGCAGTTGCTGATTTGTCAGGTCTGACATAATCCAAGTGTTTTATGCAGCTTGGAATTTTTCAACACACGCTTGAAAATTGTCTCAACAGATGCTTCTCAGCCAAGATGTCTGATTGTTGGACCCACAGTAATTGCTCAGATCTTCCAGTTGTCCCATTCGTTTTTTTAAACTAAACAGCTACAACTGCTGTCGGTAGAGTCCCTCAGTGAGTAAATACTCTTGCTTTGCATCTGAAGGGATTGATGAGATAGAAAGAGAAATGGAGAATTCGGTTAGTAAAAGAAGAAATATACAATATTTACAAAAGTAATAGTGATCAAATTTCGCTTTTCTACCAGCCCTCTATGAGCTGGTGTAAAGGTTGGCTGGGCCAATTCCCAGTGCAGCCCTGTGTGCTGACATCCAGGGCTTTCGCACTTTCATCTGCCATAGGGACCTGAACAGTTTTCATTCTTTCATTCTCGTTTCAGAATGAAAGATCTTTAATTTCTCTGTGCTTTTAAGTTTTGCTCAGTGCCCCAGAAGGTTTTATATTTTCTCAGTACAGTAGATGATCTTTGACTTCTTTACAGAATTTGGAAGTAGAATTCTTCTATCTAGTCAGGTAATAGAGTTCTGCTGCTTCTCCTGTTTCCGTCTGGACATCAGTGGTGAAACTATAGTGGTAAAATGTTTAGCAAAATTTCTATGTTATAAATGGCTTTTTAAATTAAATTATATTCTTCACATGACCAAATACTTGCACTTTTTGCACTTTTTTTCTAATTGCAGGCTTGACCATAGCAATTTTCAGCTGTCATGCTGTTGAAAGAAAAATTGAATTTGCTTATAAATTAGTGAAAGGATGAGAACTTTGGTGTAAAGAAATAATAAGGAATATGTCTTGCAAATCTTTATCTGACCTTTACAAAAACCTCAAATTCTCAAAAAGTGTGATGCCCTCAAAGAGCTTAATTGTTGCAAAAATGCTGTTATCTGTCATTATCTTAAAACTTTTAAGAAAAAGGGAAAAACAAAGCAACATTCTGTTAAATTTTGGTTTTCTTTCTTTTTTAAAGAAACACTGTGAAGAAAGTAACAAAGCTCATAAACTCTGACTTTTTTTAATGCAAAAATACACTTGCAAAACTGTGCCATGAAGTGGCAACAGCATATCTGTATGCTACTTTTCAATCTGTAACATATGTATATGTCTTTAACATACAGTAATATATAATAACATCAGTCTTTATGTGCAGCTGTCTTACAGGGTACAGCACCTTTGTTTGGACATTAATGGAGATACTGTTCAAACAAAAGTTTTCTTAGCAGAAGTTAAAATTTCGCCTTTGTCTTTCTGAAATTGGAAATTGAGCTCCAAACTCCAGGATGAAGAGCTCTTTAAGTTTGAAATGTGTAGTTTGGCTGTCTTGTGCTGTGTTTGTTCACCTTACAGCAGGTTAGCAGGTGCTGTTAACCTGCTGTAAGGTGAAATCTCAGTATGGCTCTTTGTTTTGCTTGTGACTTGTGTTGCAATTCTGGCTGAAAATGGTTCTATTCCTGTTTTGAGCTATCTCATGTGCTTGTTTTTCTGTCCAGTACAGCAAAATAGATGCTGTGCTGATACTTTAGAGGAGCCATAAGTACCCCTGAAAAATTCCCTAAGAGTGTGTCTATGTGAGCAGAGGCAAGCTTGAGAGCTGTCAGTCAGAGAGGTGTTTACCCTTGGATTGTCTTAATTTACCAGTTCTGATTATTGGTGAAAGTTATCTTCAATAGCTTTACTTAATTTTCAAAGTATCCACATCTACAAATCTCCACATCTGAAAGATGAGGCACTTTCTGATTATAAATATTTAACCTAGAAACATTATTTAACAATGTCATGATAAACGGAGAAAATTGACATGTTTTTCTGACAGCTTTTGTCTGTATCATCCAAAGAGTTGTATAACACATCACAATCACAAATAATATACTTGGGATGAAAGTTTAGAAATTGTTATTGTCAAATGTATATAGAAAGTTTAGGGGGGAAATTCAAATCTAACAGCTCTTTTGAATGAGTAAGGTTTGTTTGAAGTTTTTGTTCCAAAATATTTACCTGCTTCCAGCTACTGTGAGATAAGCTGTGAACAACTTGATTGCTGTTCTCTAGCCTCAGGTTTATAGTCTGGGTTTTTTTTTATTTTCTAGTACTAATATCTGAAAAGCTTTGTAGCCTTCTGGAGGAGGGTATCACACATGATGAACCACTCTGTTACAAATGTTACAAAATCATAGATAAGAGGATCCCAGTTCAGTGAAATAAAAATATGCTTATATTTTTATACTTTTTGTATTTTTACTACTGCTTAGCAGTAAACTGACTTAATCTACAGTAGCACTCTCTTAAACCAACAAGAGCTTCACATTGTGATGTTTAGGACTAAAGTGGAAGACTGCTGGCTATTGTTGCTCTTCTTAAAATAAAACAAAAGCCCTTTATGGAAAAAATGCCAATTGAACACTTTATTTAAAAACAAACCAACCAACCGCCCCCCCAAAAAAAAGAAAAGAAAAACACTGTAGGGAAAAAAGTCAACCCCAAAAAACCCCCTAGCTAAAACTTCTGTTTATATTTTATATTTTTGGAGTTCTTCCACTAGAGGGTGGCAGTGTCTTTCCTTTGGTGTAAGGCTGTGCCTGTGCAATCTGTTCTCTCTGGACTTCTACATATACACATTGGTAATAGTGTATAGATGGAGAATAGGGGGGTTAATGCGATATCTGGGATATATGTAATGGTATTATAGTTCTTACCATAGGCCTTTCTATTTCAGGTTACTGATGTTTGGATCCTATGAAAGAGAAACAAATGTTCATTGCACAATGGAGCTGAGCAGTAATGTTTGGGAAGAAAAATCAAGAAGTTCTATTAAAACGGTAAAAAAAAAAGGGTGTNAAACAAACCAACCAACCGCCCCCCCCCCCAAAAAAAGAAAAGGAAAACACTGTAGGGAAAAAAGTCAACTCCAAAAAAAACCTTAGCTAAAACTTTAGTTATATTTTTGGAGTTCTTCCACTAGAGGGTGGCAGTGTCTTTCCTTTGGTGTAAGGCTGTGCCTGTGCAATCTGTTCTCTCTGGACTTCTACATATACACATTGGTAATAGTGTATAGATGGAGAATAGGGGGGTTAATGTGATATCTGGGATATATGTAATGGTATTATAGTTCTTACCATAGGCCTTTCTATTTCAGGTTACTGATGTTTGGATCCTATGAAAGAGAAACAAATGTTCATTGCACAATGGAGCTGAGCAGTAATGTTTGGGAAGAAAAATCAAGAAGTTCTATTAAAACGGTAAAAAAAAAAGGGTGTCATCTTTGCATATTGCAGTGTGTCTTATGCTCTTGATATATTTTCTAGAAGTTGTGTCTTTAGGCAATCAAATGGGTGGTATAACAGAAAAAAACAAACCACAGACATAGCAGACCAGTTATTTACTTTTTGCCCACTGTCAAATTACCATGTATGGATAATATTGTGTTCAGTTCTCCCAACTGTGCTTGAAACTGTACCTGGTTTGACTATGCTGTCAGCTGTCCAGCTGCACTAAAACAAATAGTGGAAAACATACATTTTATAGTCCTTTTATATTTGGGTGAGGCAGTGTTTAGAATGCAGTGAGTAAGAGTCACCTGTCTTTGCCTGGCCAGTATTGTAAGGTAGTGTTTTATTAATTATTGCACTTCATAGCAGGAGTTTAGCAGCATGCAGCCTGCAGATTGCCTGCCTTTTTTTTGTGTGTGAGGGTGAGAATGACCTTTTTCTATTTCTTCAAAGAAAAGGTGTGACGTATGAAAGAGCCTTTCAGTTTTACATTAGAGGGATATTGTGTTAGTAATCAAATTGAATTGGGCTTGTGCTGAGCAGTAAGTAGTGTGCTTATTGAAGAAAACTCCCCAAAGCTTTAAAAAGACTTCATGTTAACAGTTGGTTTCATGTAAAGAAATCACTGGAGCAAAAATCCCTGTCCTGCATTTTACCCTCTGCTGAGTGCCACTAACTTAAGCCTGTCCCTTTGTTACATCTGGCTGGAGTTATGTTTGGAGACCAGCATCGGTTTCCACTGGAGTAGCAACAATCCAGAATTTCATCATCTCATTCAGTTTTCCACCATTAAATTCCACTTTGCATTGGGTCTAAAATCCTTGTAACAAATGCCGTGAGACTTGTTTTCAGCTTACTGTATATATTATGTTTTACCAAAAAGGATGTATGGCTGAGCAACAGCAGTGTATGAAAACATGCACGGATCTGCAGTGTTGATGCTTTGGCAGTGAAGGTGTCAGTGCATTGATTTACCAGTACACTCCTCTAGACAAGTTAGCATGTGATTATTTTTAGAGGTTGAGTAGCAGTGTTAGAACACATTCTTTTACACTCTAACAGCAGAAGAGGAAAGGAAAAACACTCCACAGACACTGTAGCACTGATGTGTTTGTGACAGCAGATGGCAGTAGGAGTAAACGAGTGAGGGTGGAGTGGCGTCTTTTAAAACTGGGAAAGTTCTCAGGGAGAGACTCTCAAAAGCTCATCCTCTGTGTCAGTATCTAAAGTGAAATGGCAGGTTTTTACATGAACTAGCAGTTTTTAAAAATGTCCTAAGTTTTTGGAAATCTTTGGAAATCAGAAGGTTTTCTGTGCATCTGTGGTGCAGTCCTTCAGTAAGTGTGTTCCAACACTGCCAGAGAGCAGAGACTCCTTCGTTTGGGTTGCTGCATCTCAAGCTCAGCTGGCACTGGAGAATTCACTGTGCCCAGCCACCTTGAATTTGAGGCCCCTGGATTGGTGGCCTGGTTTAAAGATCCTGCATTTGAAAGTCTCGATATGGGATGGTATGGAAACTGAAAATGAGCAACTTGCAGAACTACTTTTTGTTTCTCAATTTATATTCAACAGATGTAGTGAAATCCTGGCAATCTCTTTTCCTTAGGAAATCTGGTTAAATTTGTAAGCTAAGGTACAAAATTTTAGGACATCTCACTGAGTGGTAAGAGTATTTTCAAAGCTCATCAACAAAATAGGACGTGTTGCTTACACATTTAGTACTGGAACTTAGTTTGTTCTTTTCAGAATTATTAACTCAGTAGTTAAATAGTAAGTTATAATGAAAAAATTGTGTTATTTTTCCAAACTAAAAGTTTACTCCTATCCTTAGTTGTGATTATTAGCCTAATGCAATATTAACCACGAGGCAGCTGATGGCAATACTTAATGTCTTTATAATATGAAATCTTTATTTTAATGCTTACATATGCAATACTTACTGGAGATGAAGTTAGAATGAATAACAACTTCAGAAACTACGAAGGAGAAATAGCAGACAAAGTTGAAGTTAAAAGATACATTCTGGTTTAACAGTGTCTAATTTATGTAAGCCTCACAAAGGTATGACAATACATTCCCTGATTGAGACTGTTCTACAATGTTCCTGAGGAAAATTCTCATAACTTTTATACTTCCTGACGTTTTCATTCTTTTTATTGTGTTAGTAGTGGTGATAAAAGATTAGACAGGTTTAATACTTCATAACGAATTTTGGCAAGGCTTTAATCTGATCCTAGAATTTATGGAACCTTAGTAGATGTCACAATTGATTTTGAAAAAAGATGCTGTGTTATTGAATATCTCTGGAGCATTATTGAAGTGTCTGTTACAACACAAAGGTGTCTGAGGCTTACGTTTGTCAAATCTGAAACATGAGCAAGACTTCAGAGAGTGATTTGGCACATTCCCATGTAGAACATGTAAACATCCTTAAATACCTTAATTAGTAGTACATGCTGCTGGAATTAATGTTAATCAGTGCATTGCTATGTAAAAATTATGTATGTCTAGGATGCAGTAATTAGCATTAGTAGCATTGGATTACCTGACAGGTGTTCTATTAAATAATGAGATAATGAGATTTATGAGGGTTAAATAATGAGATATCTCTAAATAATGAGGTACATGCTTGTAGATATGAAGTGGAGACTATATCATAAATGTGGATGGTTATGTCCACTGGACTGCCAGTCAACAGTACCAGGTTGATTTCTACAAACAGAAAGAATTGTTCTATTTTCCCTTGGAGCACATCTGTTCAGAGTGAGCCCTGGCCCCTCTCTACCCTTAGTGAGACTCTTGCTGTGACTTTATCAGTGCCAGCACTTCTGGTGTAGTGTTGTGAAAGAACAGCATGATTTTTTCAACAAAAATCAAAGTTTTATTAATGTATAAAAGGAAAATATAGCCTGCTTTCTTTAGAACTGGCAGAAGAATGGACATGGAAATGAACTTGAAGGATGAGTAGCAGAGACCTGAGGTAGCTTTGTAGGTGCCCTGTGCATTGACTGCAGTGCCTCAGCTGCTCTATAGATGCTGGTGCTTTTCTCTGGATCCACCTCTGTAGACAAGAATGACTCAAATTGCAATTGTATTGAAGTGAAAATCTTGTTTCTTATGAACTGCTCTGGAAATCTTTGTAGTCGTGTTTCTTTTATCTGATTTTTTGAAAAAGGTTAAATAGTTTTCTAGAAGTTGTAGAAACTATTGCAAAGAGATTGGTATCTTCTGATAGTCTTATACCCAGAAAACAAGTGTAAACTGTAAATGGTTTATGCCTTTTACTGGTTGTAAGAATATGAAGTAATGGGGAGAGGTTCTCAACTGCACACCAAAAATGTATCTGTTCCAAGTATTCTCCTGAAGTCTTTTTTATAAAAATTTAGGAGCACAAGAGAAACATTATTGATCATACAATAAGCTACATAACCCAAGAAAAAAAGCTAAAAAAACCCCAGCAAAAATGAGGGAACACCTTTAAACTCTGGTGTCAACTGTGTTGTCTGAGGTGGTACTGTAAGAACAGCCACAGGTTCATATTTCTCCACAGTTTCTTATTTCTACAGGCAGTAAGTATTGGGGCTTTTTTATTGTTGGTAGAGCTTTTCATTACATTTTTTTTGAAATCCCTTCTATAAATATTAACCTTACCAATACTGAAACTGCATTTCATGTTCTGCAAAGTAAAAATTTCCATCTAAAATGCCACGTCTGGTAGCCCATAGGATTCATTCTTGCAGCAGTTGTCTCAGAAGCACACAAATATCTCCTGAAGTAATCTAATAATAGAAAGAATTAAAGAATTAAGATAAGCACCCCAGTGCTTTTTTATGGATACTGCTTGATGTTTTCTCTGGTTCATTCTGAACATTGTGGTCAGCACTGGAGTAACTCAGGGGGAGGACCTATAACACCATCTTTCAGTCTTGCACTATGAAAAAAAGAGCAATATTTCTCAGCTTTTCATAAAACTAAATTTCTTTCATCAGGGATTAAGAGGAACTTCAAGGTATTCCAGTACCATAATATATGAATCTAAAATGAAAAATAATGTAAATCAAATCCAGCACCTTCTGAAATGAGTTGCCTGAAGGTACTAAACTATAATGTCAAAATTAAAAGCAACTGTGAAATGTTAATTTGTGAATACATGGAGTTAAATGCCTCACAGTTGGCATTTCACTGTGCTTATTTAACAGCCTGCCATTTCAGCATTTAATCCTATCAAAAGAAAGAAGGAGGATTAAAGCAAGAAAAGCTTTTTGAAAATGTCACTTTTTATGAAAATTCATGATCTTGTAAAACTTGGTAATATTTGTAAATACAATGGGGAATAGTTCTGAGATTTGTGCCTTACATAATATTGTGTAATCTGTCTTTCAAATAAACTTGAAGGCCATCAGGATTTTTTCAGTCTCGTCCTAAACATTTAAGCTTTTTGACTTGGGGCTTCAGAAAGCTTTACTGTGATTTAATGAACAACCTTCTGTGAAAATGCACTGTAGTTCTTTATTCCTTAGAGACTGTTGAATATGAACATTAAAAAAACCCCAGCAAAACCCCATTGACAGAAGGGTTTATTTCAGTGTATATTCAGATAGTTCTTTAGAACCCAATGCCATTATTTCAGTCACAGCCTGACCTGGTATTTCTTACCTGCTCATCAGAAGCTGTCGTGTCCTGCATCCGGGGCATGAACACCCTCGCTTAGGCAGGCAGAAAGTGGAATGTGGACACTCTGGCATTTGGCAGCAGACAGTACTAAATGTAGCATGTGCATCCCAGTCTGGGGCTTCCCTTTCCTGCACCTTTTTCTCCCTGTGTCCAAATTTGACATTGTGATTTTCCCTGGAGTGCTGCAGACATTGACTGCTTGCAACAAATCTGACTTGAGTCTCAAATTTAAAATAGTAAATGAAAAGATTAATGGATAAAATAACTTAAATGAGAAGAAGCTGTGCTGAGCAGTGCTTAGTGCTCTCTGTGTTATTGCACTTCCTCATCCCCAGCTTTTACTTTTAGAGCTGTCATCAAGGCTTATTCATGGTCCTTGAATTTAGGAGGAGTTCTTCTGCAACCAGATACTTGGATTGTGAAATAAGTTTGATTTGAAGCCACCTAATTCCAGTTGAAATCTCCGTTAGATTTTGTGGCCAAGGTGTACTGCAGATGCCATTGGTGATACTGTCTATCCAGCTGAGGTCTTCCAAGCTGATATTTTGCAAGGTGTTGACATCTGAAAACATGGCAGTGACCTCCTGATTCGTCACAGAGTCATGACGGAGGTTCCAGCTTTTTAGTTGGTTATGTTGGGTGAATTGTCCTTAGTAAGAATTTTCTGTATGACTTCCCTCGGACAAAAGTTACATGAAACTTCAGGCTTATTCAGGGATTAGTTCTGTTCTTTTAGTACTTTTTATAGAGCTGATATGAAAAGCATACTCATTTTTGCTGTGCTTTTATGCATGTAATAGCCAACCTGTAGAACAGATTCTATGAGTTCCCTTTCAGTTGACTCTTACGTATCGACCTGATAGTACCCAGTTCGACTGTCATGTGTAAGCTTTTCTTGTCATACTTTTTAATGTACTGGTTCATATTTAAAGATATGTAACTATTAAATAAAAAGTAAATTTTACCTTTTTGTTACAAATGCTTGTAAAAGTGAAGACTGTTTCCAAATGTCACCAGGATGTGATGCTGGTGACTTTTTTTTTTCCCTTATTCTTGTTGCCTGCTCTGCAACATGTCCAAATACTGAATGCAGTTAAGAGTTTTAAGTAGGTTTTACAGCAGCTGTCTTGCTCATTTGTGAAGAAATTGATTTAGAGTGATAGCTGATCTTGCTAAATAAATAGATGGCTGATGCATGAAAGCTAACTTTGTTTGGATAAACAGTATGTCTTATTGTAAGAGAGATAACAATGTTTTATTGACCAGAGTACACAAAGTGGTTTCTGGGTAATTCAGTATTTCTGGAATGACTTTTTAAATTATTTCATTACATCCTATTGCAAAGTTGCACAGCCAGATGAGCTGGCAGCTTGGGTTGGAGGCTGCCTCATGTGGCTGAAGTGGAAGGGACTGACACACAGATATCTACAGCCACCTTTGGAAAAATAAGCTGGTTCTATTCTGACTGGTTTGTAGTTTGTTTTCCTCTTCAGCCCTCCAGTTTACTTTGAAAATATATTTTCTCTGATAACCTTATAATAGCCTTTTCCTAACATAGGTTTCTTCTTTTCAGAGTGAGACACTGGGATCTGCTCTTACTAAGGAGGTAGTAACTGGATTGGAGCTAATTTACTCCCCTGTATGGATTTTAGTGAGGGTGCAATGGTCCCCTACAAATCAGGACCTCATCAAGTTGGACAGGTTGACAGGTGTTTTCCTTCCTTTGGTGAACAGTTATGTCTCCCAAAATAATGAAAAGGTGGAGTCTGTACTTGGATGTGTAGTTACTGAACGGAAGTGTTTTCCAAAGAGAAAGCCTGGGAGTGGGTAAAAAGCTGTGGAAAAGAGGCTCATGGCTGTGAGTAAAAATACTTGTTAAGAAACAGCAAGGTATTGGTACTTGGTGCTCACAAACTCTCCTAAAACCAATCATTTTCCAAAATCTGTGTGAGATGTGTGCAGGTTTGACACAACAGAGTTGCAGAGTTGTTCTTTTCTGACTGTGGGTTGCTCTGTGGGAACTTGTCTGAGCGTTACTGCCACAAGCAGTTCATCATCTGAAAGTTCATCTTGCAGTTAAGGAAGAGAAAATTACATTGGAGTTTCTGCAGACTGTCAAAGGGTAGGCAAGTGCTTGTAGTTGTCACAGAACAGCTGATGTTAAACTTCTGCCCTTCAGGAATCTGATACTGTCCTTGCTTCAGAGTTTAAACATCTCACCCGTTTATAGACTTTAGAGTGCATGAATAACTACTGAGAAGACCATACAAGAAATCTCAGCTGCTTGGTTCTGGTTCCTATTTTTTTGTTTATACTGTTAAATTAACAATTACATTAGCTTAAACAAAAGCATCATCAGGTTGCATACCAGAAAGAAATTTGGAATGGATATTTTTAAAAAATATCCTTAATTAATAACTATAAAATAATTATTTATGTTAACTATTTAACTAATAAACTTACCATTCTTTAACGTAGGTATCTGATACCCTTCAGTGGGATAGAAATGAATTTTCATACACCACAAAAAGTTAGTTTATGTCTAGTAATTTTAAATTTTGTGCTTCAAGTGTCAAAATATAGGCATAAAATGTACTGAGCGACTGCAAAGAAAGCCTTTAATTTTGTGGAAAGAATTCCTTATTCTGAGTACACTCTAATGTATTGTAGCTATTTTTATGAAGCTAAATGCTTTAAGTAGTTCAGATTCTTGGACTCAAGGTAATGCAGTGTTGTTACATGTGTCACATCTTGCCTTCCTAGAATGTAATTATTTACCCGAACATTATCTCAAATCAACTGTTTATCTTTTTTCTTTCTTTCTCACACTTTGGTCACAAGCTGAACCAGAAATTAGGTGCTTGTGTCAGTGTTACAAGTCTCTTCTACATCTCATGGAGCTTAACACATGGAGGCCACACAGAGTAAATGAGAACAGGGGTGTATTTATATTGTCGTTCTAATTTTCACTGGTCACTGCATTACCAGTTACTGGGGCTGTTCTATGTCTGTACAATAGAAGGAGTGGAATCTCACTTCCAAAAGTGAATATTAAGATAATTATCAGTGCAAGATAAGTGATTCTTAGTGGTGACCAAGCATCTTAAAGATAATGTCCATAATTTAAAAAAAAAGTATAAGCAAACATTTTATGAGGCAAATGCAGTGCACGTTCTCCCAGAGCTCTGTAATGGCAGCAGAGAGCAATAGGAGAATAATGTGAGTGGGCAGCACAACAATTGTCCTGGAAAAGCCTTGGGGATCAAACCTGGAATTGCCAATTCCCGTCACACAAATGAAATGACAGATCACCTGGTGTAAAGTAAAAGGTCACCTGGTGTATTAAGGTTAGAGGGAGCAGAGTGATGCTCTGCAAAGGCCACATGCAGATCAGAAGTGATCAGGAGTAAATCACCATTAGAAAATGGAGCATTTCCCTTAATGCAATCTGGTAAAAGGCTGCCTCTGTCAGAGTTTGGGTGAGATAAATAGAATTTATGAACCATGAGTATCTTCACAAATACTTTAACCAAAAGTCAGTCTATTCAGATCTATACTTATGTCATCCCTTTCCATTTTTAGATGTTTAGTTTGGAACAAATATCATGTCTGTGCACCCTCAGATCCATTTGATGTTAATTGAAGCTTAAGATTTTCCTTGGCTGAAGGAAAGAAACCTAATTCCTTAGAAACCTGAGGCAGATATGCAGAAATACTTTTTGTGGTTTTTGTTTGTTGGGGTTCTTTTTAATTATAGAAGCCATCTAAAAGCATATATATTATAAATATGCATATGCACTTTTTATGTGTAGGTTGTGCGTATATATAAGTACATGCACTTAATAAATATATATATAATGAAAAGCATCAGTTGCTCTATTTCAGTTAAATATATATGGAAGTCTGATGGATAACAAGTTGACCATGCATGTAAGTACTTGTGAACACAATAAGTGACCCTTGAGAAACAGGAATTGACTCCCCTGAGGTTCATCAGCAGAGTCAAGAAATAACAAATTTGATGTTTAGAGAGCAATTGCAGAAATCTGTTTCTAGGTTCCACAGCAGTTAAATCACACATCTGTGGGAATATATCAGGAATAGTCTGTACAGCAGCTTGTAAACGAAAAACAATCACTTTGCATAACAATGTGAGCTACATGTGAAGGGAGCATAGGATTACAGTGTTCAGAACTTCTAATGCAAACAAACATGTGGTTCATCTCCACTGTAAATCTCCCCCTTTCAAACCAGTGATTTGCAGTGGTTTAAATCAGATGCACATTTACAATAGGATTTCATTGGACTAGTTAAGTGTACAACAAGTAACTTGCTTAAGTCACAAACTGCTGTTAAGTCACATGGTATTTCTGTGAAATGTGGAATCCAATTCTGTCTGAGCTGTGTAGTGTGTTCTTGGGTACTATGAAACACAGCAATATGGCAATTACTCTATTTTTGAATTCAAGACTGATGTATAGACTGTAGATCAAGTTCTCTCTATGGACAAGTACATAAAAATAAATGAAAGAAAGTTTGGAAAATGGGTATGCATTTTGCAAGCAGAGTGGACAGTAGGGTGCTTAGATTGCCCCTGTTAGAGCCACTATGGCCTCGGGGCTGAGGGCAGCACTTGCACACCGCAGTCCTGGGGGTCTTGCTGGGCTCTGCTTCTGCTCTGTCTTGGAATACTCACATCAGCATTCCCTCTGCAGGGAATGCGCTTGATGTGTTCCAGGAGCAGGAGCACTTTCTAATGGAGCACAAAGCACAGGAGGTGGGACCATGGGGAGTTCTGCCTCAAGAGCACACGGCTGGCCTGAACTAAAAAGCTGTGGCTGTGCACAGCAGAAAGAGCAAACAGTGACTGTCAGCTTGCAACAGGAGACCATGTGCAGTGATAAATACCTGTACCAGTTCTGCTGCATAAACAGAGAGCAGAGGAAGTAGGACAAGAATAACACTACCAGCAAAGTCAGCTCATGGGAGTAGAGTAGCTGTGAATATTTGACTAGTGTGGAATCTTTAAAGTGCCTGATTAATGTATGTTATTTACAGGTTTGAGAAACTCCCAGGAAATATGTGGTTGTACTATCAGAAACATTCAACAGAAGAATTGGCTTGATTCCAAGCATTTCTTTATAAATATATATATAGTCCTAAACAAGATTAAAATTGTATCAGGACAAGGTATCTGTTTGAGTCGAGTCAGTAATTTAGAATGGAAGGGAGCTCTGGAAGTAATCTGGTCCCAGCTCCAGCCAGGTCAGTGCCAAGCTGCCTCAGACCCTCTTCTTGAGCACAGCCAGGCAGTGCTCATTGATAAAAAAGACTTTTTTCTTCAAATTGTATTTTCACTTTTGCTAAATAGTACGTGACAGAATATGCTGTTACACAGGGAGGGGAGGACAGCAGAGCTATCTGATTTCAACTAGTTAAATAAAAATAATTCCCAGAAAGACTAATTTAGTCTTCAGACTAAAGAATAGTCTTTGGGGATGAATTTAGCCAAAAAATATATCTGTAGGGATGGCTTCAGATGGAATAAACTTTCTTTGTGTAGCAGGTGGTCCAGCGCGGAGGCAGTTTTAGCCTAAAAACTCTTTAAATCGCATAAAGATTACATCTGAGGTGCAGACCTGCTGGAGAGAGACAGTAATATTAAACTTCTTCATTTTGGCTACAATGGGTGTTTAGCCAAAACATGGGAACATATATGATGGATTTTTACTCATTGCAAAACAATATTTGAGAAAAGAATTCATTTTTTAAAAAAGTTTTTTGGCAATCTTGGTAAACGTTTGTATTTCCACTGGAGTTCTCAAAACTTTTGCTATTGGAAGAGAATCTGAAATAGGAAGTATTCTAAAATGTTTGTAATAACTAGGAGCAAACTCTTGGCTGCTGTTGTGAGCAGAGGCATTCAGATTCTTGCCAGCTGATGTGTAGAAGTGGATGAGGAGCTAAAAGTCTTGGTTGCATATGGCTGAGGTAACCAGGAGTTGTAATTAATTCCCAAGCTTTAAAAATAGCTGCTGGGAGGAACAGATTTTGTGACAGGTCGTTAAAGCACTATTCCTTCATATCTAGTAATTGTAATGGAAATAAATGAGATTTACCAGAAAATTAAGAATCTGATTCTCACTAAGAAGAAGAAATTTACTTCTGCAGAGATTAGTTTTATTTCTGAATTTGTTCTAACAGATGGAAGTAGTAACGTATAAGGGCACTGGAAATGTGTTCTGGACACAATACATACTTTTCTGCACATTCAGAAATAATTTAGTGGAGCAAAGGGTTCTTTTTTGATTTTGCCAAATCCTCAATGTGGTGTATAACTCTTCAAATGCTGAGGTACGTATTTTAAGTCTACAATAGAAAAGACTAAAGGAATGCTGCTGTGGCTGCAGGAAGAACAGTGTAGGGAAAAATGCTGTGTGGGTCTTGACAGATTTTATCCTGGGCCTCCTTTGCAGCAAAGCAGTGGTAGAATGGGAGAGGTGCGAGCAAATTCCTTTCTCTTTCTTCTCTTCTGTCTATGTCAGAAATAAATCTTTGATTTTGAAACTTGGCGCTCTTTCTTATTTTTATTTTTTGCATTTTTCTGGGGAGTGACGTTACCAACCAGCTTCTGAAAGAGATTCTTCTTCCTTTTGAAAGCTAGGTTCTTTTTTTCTTGCTGTGTGCTTTCCTGATGACTGGTGTCTAGCAGTTCTACAGATTACTAGGTAAGCTTCAAGTATTATGTATTGACAAATGCAAAGTGCAGGGGTATAAATTTCTACTGTCAATAGAACAGATTGATTTTTTTTTCAAGTGGAATTTCTCTTGCAGCAGCAGCAGAAACCCAGAATAGGAGAGCAGTGGTTAATTTGTCATTACTGAAAAGTGAAAATTTTGTAAATAAGTCATGAAGTGTACAGTCTTTTTATGAATCTACAGGTATCATACATTTCCACATAGCATTTATTAAGGAAGGAATAGCAGTTGAGAGTGCTGAATGAGCAGGCAGTGAGTCAGTAATAGCAGTGAGTCTGTCAGTTGGTCAGAAATACTTTAAAGCAGTGACTTGTGTAAGAGAGAGAGTGTGGCTGATGTGCAAAATGTGCAGGAGTGCACTATAGATGCAGACAAGCTTTTTTGAGTTTCTATCACTTTCCCTCTTCCCCAGAATATCCTTAGTTCCATTTTTTGAGTATTGCTCACATTTATCTTGAATACTCAAGAATTTTGGCTAGGGGTCTTATCTAGCATATAGATTTTTTTTAATTGGTTATTGTTAGTAGTGACATTTTTTGATATTTAAGAATTTCAGAAAAACATATTTTAGCCACGCTGCTTTAAGGTTGGTGTGTCAACTGAGTGAGTGTCACTGAAATCTGGAGGCATAACTTTGAATATACATTTCAGAGTGTCTCATTGCTCATTGGAAAAGTTTCATCTTTGTATTAATTGAGCTGTGTCTCCTTTTTTAATACTTCTGAGTGTCTGTATACCTGTATAATGCTTTTTTTTGTTGTTTTTTAAGAAAGCACAGTTATTTGTAAAATAGAGTTTTAACTTCTGTTGGAAAAGAAGTTGTTTACCCAGGCAGAGACTTAAACCAAGAAGCTGGCCTAGCTTGGCTCTAGTCCTCCTTAGTCTCCTTGGCCCTGCGTCCTCAGAACTTCGCTATTTGTATGAGTTTTTTTTAAGTTGTATTTATTTCTCAGGCATTGTATAGTGTTGACAAATTCTTTGTTCAGTTTGCAATTAAATGAGTGAGCTGTGAATTCTTTGGGGAAGGTGATTGGCCACGGTCCCAGGCAGGCTGGGTTTCTGGTGGCAGAGGAGAGAAGCAGGAAAGGGAAAGAAAAAAGATGTTGGGTTGTGAAACCTGGCGGGTGCTTTGCAGAGAGCCTGCAGCATCCCCAGGTGAAAAGCTCAGGGTTTCTGTGGGGTGGGTTGGCTGTCAGGTCCCCTCACAGCAGGGACACATCCCCAGCAGGGCAGCCTGGCTGCCAGGAGGCTCCTGCTGCCATGGGCAGCCCAGGGTGCTGCTGTGGGACCACCCCATTCCCCTCCACTCGCCTTTGCGCACGGCTGGATTGCCACTTGTCCCCAGCAGGGCTGGCTTTACCCCTGTGACCACAGCTCTGGCAGCTGCCCTGGAGGAAGGCCTGCAAAAAAGGTTGATATTGTCCATGGTAGCAAGCACTTCATTCTCTGTGTAATAAAACCATAGCTCTTTCAATAATTATCAACAACTCATTAGTTGATGTTACCGTTATATTCAGATTATGATCTTTACATGCCATTGTTAACCTTGGATTGCTTTCTAAGCAAAATACTGTTTCAACTTAGAAATATGTCCTTGTATAAAAATGGCAAAAAATCCATGTTGCTTCTGCTGAAAGCACCTAAATCACAGTTAATTTTTAGGTTTGTCTGACTTAAAAGTGTGGCTTTACCTGAGATTTAATTACTTTGCAATGCTCTTGATCAAATGAAAGTATGTAAGTCACAGGATGGTTTTGTGGACTTCAGGAGTCCATGAAGAAGGGCAAGCTGTGCATGATGAAGACGCATGTTTATTCATTATGGTTTGCTTTTGATATAACTCCAAAGTAAAAAAATAAAGCATTGGTAGTTTTACTTTCTTAGCTCCCAAGTTGTCTTTTTATTTTCCTTTTTCATGCAAAAAAGGCAATTCCTTTCTTAATATATTGTCATATATGCATGGATGTCTCTACCAAAATGTGACACTGAACACAAATAATTGAAAATTACCAATTTTAACTTAAATCCATTGGTTTCTTGGTAGTTGATGTGAATTAATTAAGTTTTATTAATGAGAGGTCATAGGAATGGCAAAATTAGAAGTGTTTTGCCATCATAGTGCAGCTATGGATTTACACACTGCAATTTTCCAGTCCAGATCTGATTTCTTTTTTTTCCCTCTTCAATCTCCTTTCCCTTCCCATATCTATATACACAGTCTTTTTACCCCTTTATTTTTTTTCCCCTAAACCCTGACTGAATATAATTTTTCTGGTAGGTTTTTTTTTTTAGTGTGTTGTAGAGGTTACAAAAAATATTCAACTCAAGTGGGAGGAAAGTAGCTGTATAAGGTTGGGAGCAAGCTGATGATTAAATTTGTAATTTTGTATCCTGAAGCTTTGCTATTGGGAATCTTGTTGGGTTTACTCTTCTTTTTACCGTGAGGTATTTCATCATTCATCACATTGCACATTGTTTTCTCTGTAGAGTCCTAATGTCTTAAGCCTGTAGGTTTTCAAAAGAAATATTTTTAGAAGTATCACTTTAGAAGAGAAACCTCAGACTTTTGAATACTTAGTATTTAATGTGCCATTTATGAGCAATGCCTTTTTTGGGCTGTTTCACCTATGCCCTTACAGTGATGATCAAAAACGTCTGAATGATACCATGGTCTGAATCAAGTATTCAAATTACTTCACAAATTTTCATCAACTTCTTGGATGCAATTTTCTTTTTATTTTATAATAAGGGTCATTGAAACTACTAAGCAAGCTGAATTATTCCTACCTTCTTCAGTATGACTTCTTTTAAAGTTAGATTTATTTCTCAAGCCTTGTACGGTATTGACTAATCCGTTGTTCAATTTTCAATTTAATGAGTGAGTTCTGAATTCTTCGGAAGAGGTAATTGGTCACAGTCCCAAGCGAGCTGTGTTTCTGGTGACAGAAGAGAGAAGGGGAAAAGGGAAGTAGATGTTACTTTATCCAGTGGGTATTTTTCATATATATTTCACCAACTATCAATAAAATATGTTGCTGATTTAAAAATAATAGAGCATAAAACCAGAATGTATGAAGTTATAGTGAGTGCTGAAGTAAAAGAAGTTTTTAAGCTTGACATAATTTCCTATTCATTCTTTCACTTACCTTACAAAAGGGAGATGAGGACCTGGTATATATTACTTCCCTGAGCCAGAAGATACTGAAAAAAAAAAAGAAAGGTCAAAAGGAATGACCTTTACTTCTGCTATGGCTAGTGTTCTGCTTCTCTTGTTACTTTTTTGGGGGTTACTCCTAGTAAGCTCTTTCTGGAAGAATTTTTCTTTTTAGCTCTTTTGCATGCTTTCGTGTTAGTGATTTGAGATCTAAAATTGGTTTCTGCAGAAGACGTAGTTACACAAATTGTTTTTTTGTCATTCAGACAGCTGACTGTAGGGAAAGGAAGTCCTACTTTTAGTTAGGCAGTTATGGTCACGTTGGTTGCGTGGAGAGAACACTGCAGACAAAGATCCCTTCTATGAAAAGTTCAGATGTTTGGATTTTCATGAAGCGTTTGTAGAAGCTCGATTGCAAAGCTGGCTGGTATGTGGATTCCAATTTACAGCTAACGTTGTTTCTAAATCATTCTTTCAATCTATTGGGAATTGATCTTTATGTGTACTAAAAAATAATCTGAATTGTTTTTCAAGTGCAGAGGAGATAGAGCTGGGTATTGATTTATTTTGCAAAGTGAATTGTCAGTATTTGACTGAGTTGATGTAAAGATATTTTCAGTTTAATAGTTGTGGCAATTTTTATAAGTGATGGTCATCAGTAACAGAAATGAAAATCTTGTTTCTAGGTGTGCTGTTGTCTTGGTGCTACTAATTAGATGTGACATTGAGCTGCTGTTTCACTGCCTGCCAGCGACTTGTGCCCTATAAGCATAAATAAGTTGATTTGATGTGATGTGTTCAACAAAATAACCAGAAATAGATGTATGGTCATGGAAACCTTTACTGGTTGTATAGTTGTGTGTTTATACTGCAGCGTTTTGTCCAGAATTTAATTGAAAACAACTTCGTGTGGTTTGGCTGCCTTTCTAGGTACAGAAAGATTATTATATACAAAACCTTGGCCTTCTTGCAGCAATTATTTGGAGTAAGTTAACTATAAATCCTCATTTCTTCTGGCCATGGTAATGTGGAATTTCAGAGAAGTGTTGATCTGGTTTTACCGGGCAAAGGGTGGGGTTGGGGCTTGTGTGCAACAGGAACTTCATTTTGATACAGATGGGTCTTCTATTTAATCTCTGAAGAGCTGTTAAGATCACGAATCATTTTACTACATCTGCTTTAGTTCCTTTGGGCTTAGCTAGTTCAGTGGGAATGTGGGAGTCTGAACACTCAGTGGGTCACACAGGATATTATTCAGGCTTGGGCTTTGCTTTAATAGCCATCTAGCCATTAATGTTGATGAGAAATGTACCAGTTGCCAAGAAAACAGTGTGTTTGTGCAGTGCAGAAATAACAAACTGTCCTTTTAAGTTCTGTGATATTTCAAATTGTATGATTATGGAGGTTCTAGGTGCATGTGAGGTCCCCGTTGCTTTGGCTGTGTTATTGATAAGAGTGTAATTTGTGTTACCTGCAGTCTTAATGCTTTGTGAGCGTGTAGCTTTTCTGTCGAAAAGTAACTTCTAAGCCGTTTAAAATATGACTTTTAAGCCCATTATTGAAACCTAAGAGTTACTACTTTTTAGTGCATATAAATTATATTGTATATCTTATTGCCATGGAGACTAGCATCTGTGATGCATATTATTGTAATCACAGGGGATAATAAGTTTTCATATTTTTAGTTTTGATGGCAATATCCATGTCAGTATTCAGGTAGTTAATGCTGCTGGGTCCGATAGTCAAAATTGCCAAGCAGTTTCTCTGTGTGGAGAAAACTCTTCACTGTGTCTGTTATTTCCATCATAAAGAATTTTACCTGATAGACCAATGTTTTGAGTTTATTGCAGGAAGATTAATAGTAGCCGTCTTATCACCATTGATTAGATACTTCCAAGAGTCATATAGGTAATTACTGTTTGAGAGGGTTTGCTTTTAATGCATACACTTGAATGTTTTTACCAGGTTTTTTTGCTTCCATCTCAGAAATGAACAAACCCCTGGGTTGACCTCTCTCATGAGCATGTATTCACAGTGCATAAACTCACAGGTTCTCATCAATCTCCTTTATCTCTAATTTGCAATGCAGTGATTCATAACAAGTTGAAGTTTTTATTGGTTTGATGTCACACATGATATTATTAATGAACTTCGTAACCTTATTTCAGCATTTCTTATTAGAAAGTAATATTTCAGTATTTCAGGATTTCTTATTAGACTACTCACTGTCATGAGTTTTGCACAAAGCATTTATATGATGACCAAGTAATGCTTAAGCAATATTGGAGGAAGTCTTTTTCTTTTCAAAGGCATATATGGTGATATAACATCAGGAAAAAAAAATCTTTTCCATTTCTTCAGAGCCAAAGGAAATCATCAAAGTTGAGTTTAATAAAGACTATAAGGATGTCAGTGGGTAAGAGCACTTAAGGAAGAGCTACGTTGGTGTTTGTGGTAAATTGCTCTGCAAAGAAAAGCTCCACTGAAGGCCTTTATTTTACCTGCTTTTGACACTTCAAAGTTAAATGCAGGTTTTCGGCTGTCTTGTTTATCTTTAACTCCTCCATTCAAGTCATGTAATTGCTGTAAGAATTCCCCAGCAATTCACGATAATTGCTAAACAGTTTGCTTTTTGCATGTCATGTAACCTGTTTCACCATGCAATTGGAAGGTGCAATTTTTTAGGGGTAGCTTAGCCAGAGAGTACCTGCAATGTGTCAGAAGTATTTGGGAAAATAAGATACAGCTCCTCGTTCTGTTCAGTAACAAGCCACTTCTGGATTTTGCTGATGTCCACTGATGTTTTCAGTGTTCATCAGGCAGACATGCAGATATTTAATTTTCCTATGATGAATTGTCACATTTATTTTCAGACAAATAGCTCATGATGGTGAAGTTAAACATGTGCATAACATTTGCAGTATTGTGGCCTTAATGAATTTTTGTTTTAAATATGATCTAGGTCCAATATGTAACTCATTTCAGAATGAAATTACCGTCATATTCTGTAACTTGTATTTTTTGGGGTTTACAAGTTATCGTTTAGAACAGAAAATGAGTCCCACTGGTTTGCTATTTCAGATGACTGGTAAGAAAATACCAAAACCTTTTTCCATAAATACACTTCATCCTAAAAGTAAAACAAACCAAACAGGAAAAATGCAGTTTTCGTCTGAGATCATTGTGACTCCCCATGCACAGACCACAGTTCTACACAGCTGCAAAGATTAACAGCAAAAGATAGAACATCCCACTTCCCTTTTTTCACTGTTTTATAGTCACCAAAAATCTGATTTTCTCAATATTCCACAAAACAGCTGGTGGCTAGTCATTTAGTGACACTCAATGAGACACCAAGGTGTAGCCAGTCCTATAAAGCTGCTCCAGCTGATAGGATACAGGATGCAAATATATGTCAAAACTGCAGAAATTGCACAACGGGCAATGTTGAATCAAAGGAAAGAAGCTGAAGAACTTATTTTCTGATATTGCACTAGATATTTTCTGATGTCTGTACTAGAGATGTTATGTGAATAATTAGTCTCAAGATGATTTTGAGTGTTGGCTGATTCCTTTGTTTTACTGATGAAAATTGTTTTCAGGACAGAGTGTGTTGTTCAGAGGTTTTGGAGAGAAAGGTGAGCAGTGTGAAAAGTTGACTTTTCTTAGGGGATTAAGCAAGTGGAAGTCTGCTTAGGACAGTTGTGAGTACAGAAAAACCTCCTGACTCTCAGGGTTTCAGCACAGAGTAAGAGCTGCAGTGAAGGAGAGCAGAACACCAGGTTAAGCAAAAATTAATTAAAACTGTCTAAAATTTGAAGGATCAGACTGGTCCAGAAACCCGCTACAAACACTACAGTGAACATTGGGTAAGGAACTGAATGGTTCAACTGTCAAATAAGTGGCACAGAACTGAAAGAGAAATTAAGAAAATGTGGTTGAAATTTTATTTTTACTGGTGATACCTCCTTACAGTAAAAGTCCGTTTTAGTAGCTTTTCCAAACTTGTTTTGGTTTTGCCTGTTAAATTTTTAATAGTATCACCAAATTTCTTCTTTCAGGCAAAATTGGTATAAGAATATCTTTTTGGCAGTTGCTCAGTTATGATTGTAAAAGGAATGGTACAAAAACAATAATTGGGATTGCTGTTCAAGAGGATTTTTTTAATAAGCAGCAGATAGTTTCCTTTTGATTTCTTTTTGAAAGTTCTAGTTACACATGTATGTATGTATTTAAATTTTTAAATGTGTTAATAAATTCAGGTTTTCTGGAAAAAAAATCACACGCCCCCCCTTCACCTACCATTCTGTATATCTGGAAGAAATATATATTTATTCAACATATTTGTCTGATATGTTTTGTCCAATATTAAAAAAATGGAGGGGACCAATCAAAGTGTTGAAATTAACTGAATCAATGTAAACCTAGGAATGGTAGAAAAATGTCCACTTGAATGATACTAAAGATGTGTATATCTTTGGTATGGAGGAAGGATCCCACAGCAAGGAAGAGTATGTTAGTTATTGTCATAGAAGTCTTGATACAAATTATGGAACAGAAGCAATTTTAGATGTAGGATTTAGATTCAGTTATGGAAAAACTTAAATCAGATTTTTATTCAAGTAGTCTTTTATTAATTATTTGAAAAAAATAATTTCACAAATCAGTAAATAATTTCCAAGTTTGTAAATGTGTTCTCTAGTGTACATTGGTTTCTCAGAATGGTGTATTGATTCTGGCTGTAATGTATACTGATGTTTTAAGTAGCCAATGTATTCTCTTTTGCATTACATTACCATCAGTCTTTTTCTAATGAGTGATTTGTAATTAATGCCTCTTTCTAGTGGGGAGGGAAATAACTTAAGTCAATTTTCTGTGTAGATTTAATCTGATTGCAGAGATTATTCCCTTCCTTTTCATTGTTTGTTGTACTGTATAGTCTAGTTATTCTATAAATATTTATAGCTTTTTATTTTATTTAAACCTTCTGTCAACGTGTTTCAACATTTCTGAACCTGCTAAAGGAAATGCACAGGTTAAATCTGGAGATGGAGGCACATCCACAAATCTGCAGCATTACACCTGTGCATGTGTAAGACATAACAGCGAACACAGTTTTTAACTGATAATTAGGGCATACTTTATTGATTACTGAACTATTTAAGCATCCAAAGAACAGGGTTAGCTCTTGAATGCTCAGAAAACATTTCTCTATCTGTAACTGGGAGTTTTCCCTGTGCCTGGGAAATGAAAGTGTTTCTGTCATCATGGATTCCTTAGTCAAGGTTTACATCCGAACATGTCTGAGGTTGTCCTGCCCCGTGGACAGGAGGGCTGGAGAAGAGACTTGTGCTACACTGGCACAAGCTGTCTTTTTAAGCTTCAGGGCTGTGTCACAAGGAGAATAGAAACATTTACTCCTTTTCTAAAGCATAGATTGAAATCCTCCCAGAATATTGAAGGAAAATTATGTTATTTCCATTGTGTCCAGTGTTTCTACGGAGCAAATCAAGAGTTTGGTGATACTTGTGTCCTTTCACGGCCTTCTCTCCCCTGTAAATAATCTCACAGTCTCTTTGCTGTGCAGGTCATATATAATAACTGTGTTCAGTCATAGGGTTGAAAAAAGCAATAATACTAAAGTCAATGTTTTAAGGATGTTTGCCAAAAACCTTTTTTCAATAATACAAATAACTGAGTCTTCTGAAGAGAAGAAACTGCTTCCTAATTTTGGACTTTAATGTTTGGGGGGTTTTGACATGAAATATTCCTTCCTCTCCTCGATGTCAGGGCTTGTCTGGGAGAACGTAATACTTTACAGACATATTCATAGACATTTTCACTTCTTACTCCTCAAAAAGCATTAGATTATACCTTGCAAGAATACCTAAGATCCCCTTTGGCAGCTCCAATGATTTGGCCAGAAAAAATATTTTTCTCTGTCATACAGCCCTGACATGGGTTCGGTTTCTGCTACGTAGAGTGTGTTACATACCCCTGCTGAGGGTTATGAACAATTTGGAAACACGGTATTCTTCTAGTTGATGTAAAGTCAGTAAAATAAGATTCCTTATTTGTGCTTGGGTGGTCAAGCTTTTCTTAGCATTTGTTCAAAAGAATGTGACATTCTTACTAAATTCTAGTAAAGATTTATGATGTTAATGCTTACAAATCGTTAAGCAAATTTAGAATATTAGAAATTTTTTTACAGTGTAAAATTAAGCTGACAAAAACAACAATTTCCTTTTTAGTTCCTGAAAATAAGCAGTTTGGTTTAAAAGCAAAGGTCTTATGCTCTAATAATCCCACTGTGGCTTAATTTTGTGATTTCTATTTTTGTATGCACCTAAGAGTTTTTAAAGTTTAGCTGAACAATGTTGCACTGCTGGTAAGAGATGATCATACACATTTTCCTAGATGTTGTAGTCTCTGTATTTATTAATGGGCATTATTTATTATTGTCTTGGCTTAGAAACTCTGAATGGAAGTGCTGTATCTGTTAACTTAAATTCTACTTACGAGACTACAATAGGACTGGTGGCATTCTTACCTCTGAATCAAATAATAATCTAACTTCATCTATTTAGTTTTGGAGTAAAGAGTAAATGAGATGGCATCACATTTGTCTGTTGCCCATAAAAGGGATGCTTATTTATCATTCTACTGTATTTGAAAATTTTTCAGACTGATAATTTCATAAAGCATTTGAAGATGAAAACTGCATTATGTTTTGACACTCATGTAAATATTTGGCCATTTAAATGATAGTAGCAAGTTATAAACTTCTGATTAATCACTGTGGAGCTGTGGAGTTCAGTACTGGTATGTTTGAAAAGGTTTGGAAAAATTGATTTTCACTGACATTCAACTGCTGGGCTTTCAGAACAACTAGGCTAAGGCAAGGAAAGGCTATGAGACACAAGATAATTTTCTCCTGCATTGTGTTTCCAGAGCATACATCTAGTATTGAACTGAAAGTAGCAGTGGGGTGGTGCTCTGCAGTGCCTCATACGCTGGTGCATATAAACAAACTAAAGCCTCCGCTGTGGAATCAAGGCTTATGGACTTTGTAAAAGTCTTTTTACTCCTGTAAAAGTCAAGCGTTCACAGCTCCACATCAAAATGTTCTGTTAATTTTAAAGTTAATGGACATCTTGTGTCCTCTTATTTTATTGTTGGGTTTGGGGTTTTTTTTAATAGTAAAACACTAAGGAAATTACTTCTTTTTTTTTTTTTTTT
>WAAE01000334.1:98591-205880 GCA_013400495.1 Nicator chloris
TTTTTTTTTTTTTTTTTTTTTCTTCAGGATAGTCATTCCTGTTTTGTTGTGTCTTAATATCAACAAGTATTAAATAAATAGTCTGGGGATAGCTTGCTTTTTTTTAAAAAAGGTACATTTTCTGAGCTCTGTGATACAGTTTAGACACTGAATGTGTGCCTATCACTGACAATGAAGTACTAATATCTGCTTTGTCTTGCTCCTTATTTAAATAACTACTAAGGCTTGCAGGAACTGGTAAAACAGAGCTATTAATTAAATCAAATTAAAATAAACTTGCTTTAATATGATATAGCTAATTGGTTAAAATTTCCCTTTCTCCTGGGTGCAGCTGTTAGTTTTTCTCCCTTGAAGCAAGGTTTCTCGATAATAAATGTCCTTTCATTATCAGCAATTTTCTTCTAACCTCTGTGTCATTTAGCTGATTTTCATCCTCCTCGTGTTTCGTGTTCCAATAGGTCTTTGGCTCTTCACATTTATTATCAAGTCTCAATTTGAGGGGGAGACAGAAAGGCATAAAGTAGCTGTGCTGGGTATACAAAGATGTTTGGGTGTGTGAGTAAACTTGTTGGGGTGAAGGGTGTTTGAGAGCTCCAAATGGTCTTCACCTGCGTTCATCTTAGCCTGAGGTAGCGTGGTGTTTCTTGCAGTTACCAGAAAGAATAATCAAGGAAGCTATTCATCTGGTTTGGGTTGATAAATAAAACCACTTTACTTCATGAGAAAGCTTGTGACTGTGCCAAAGTTAATAAAAAGTTGAGATGAACTTTGCTTGTTACGTTCAAAGGCACTCTCCTTCCAAAAGCAGCTTTCCATCAGATACTGCTGGAATATTGGACGTCTCCTTGCCATCAGTGAGTCATACATGTTGTAATCTGCAGGCCATGTCCCTGCATGGGAGCCAAATGTTCTGAGATACCTACATATCTTGGGTCCCAGCTGTCCCTCATTTCTTTCATGTGGTCTCTCCCTGGAGGAGGAGGGAAGGGTGAAATGCTGGGGATCACCTCAGGGGTTTCTAGTCTTTGCACTACAGAATATTTTCACTGTTAAGTCATCCACTATGTAGTTCTGCTCAAAGTAGTCCTCAGATTCAAAGGAAACTCAAGAGCATCCGAGTCTGTACCGACAAACGCTTAAAAAAACCCCTTTTGTTAACTTTTTTTCCTTTTTACTGCTTAATAATGCCCTTTCTCCATATCTGCTCATCATGCGCTTTGCCATGATTGGAAGCACCAGCAGTGGTTAGAGGTCACTGCTGCCTTTCTTCAAAATGTCAGATGTTGCAACACCAGCTCTTCCTCCTGACATTCTCTTTCAGACAAGACTTGTGACTTTCTGGAGAAGTCTTATCACTTTGCGCCATTCTTTGAATGGATGAGAAAATACCAACTTTAATAGAAAGGAGTGGGTTTGCCTGAGGTAACTCCTGTGACAGGGTTGTGGTGGCCACTTCCCTTCAGTAGTTGGATGTTTTTCTGCTCTGCTCAGAAGTTGTGTGAACAAGAGTTGTCTCATGTTGGGAAGAAACTCACAGCAACATCTCTTCTGCTGCCATGCAGAGCTAACAGGATGTCCGCCCTGGACAGCCCATGACTCTGAAACATCTTGTCTTACTAATGAGCTCCAGTTCTGACCTTTGAGATACAGAACTAATGTAAGATTTCAGAAGAAGTTACATACAGTCAAAATAGATGACTTCCTAAAGGAATATAATTAAATGGCCACAATAACAGGGTGTTAAAAGGAAAACCATCTTGAGGTTTTTGTTGGGTTTTTTTGTTGTTTTTTTTTTCCCCTCCACTGTTCTAAGCATCAATTTCTTCCCTGGAATTCTCTCACTAAACAGCTTTTCTACTTCAGTGCACTAACAGAAATTGGGGGGAAAAGTGGTTATAATTTGTTTTTCAGCCCTTTGTAATTTTCATGTTTGTCAGCATTCCTTAAAAGAGAGTTTACTTCCTGATCTTCATTATGGTAGTTCCTCTTCTATTCAAACACAATGATTTGGAAATATTTTTTTTGAGCTTAATCTTGCTTTTAGAGCAAGATTTACAAAGGAACCATCATAGGAAAACTGAGATTTGAGTATTTGGACTCCGAGCAAAGCTCAGAAATAATGGTTTCCTCATTGTTTGATAAGAATGTGCAGTTACGTTATTGTGATCTTTGGATGTTATTTTTGTTGCATGTTTACGTGCTGCCAAAGCAAATTCGTGTCATTTGTGTTTTTGACAGTTAAAATAGTCAATTAGTGTTGTTTGAAATTGTAGTAATTGTTCATGTTGTTTCCATACAGCACATTGCAACATTTGTGAATTGCTAGCTTAAAGCTATATTGCATATAAATAAAGGACTAAAGCAGAAGAGCAATTTTTTTAAAGAAGTTTTTCTCCCACAGACATTTCTAATACTTCTTTGTTTCTTAACACGTAGTAGTTTATTATTTAAATTTTTTTAAAATTTATTTATATAACAGCAGTTTTGGTGTAAGTGAGGATGGCATTTAAACAAATGAACAAAAATCAGCCCAAAAACTCCATCAAGGTTGTTTCTGTAGGCAGCTATTTACTTGTTTCATTCTGGAATAACTTCTAAGTCTTGTTACTGCAACTAAGCTTGTATTGGTCTCATTATTCTTACATACATTACTGGATATTAACAATAGAAGTTTGAGAAAAAAGAGTAGGTGCCTGTGGGAAATGCAGAAAATAGTGACAAAGCTTAGAAAGTTAATACAAGTCTGCTTCTTCAAACTCAGTGCTGTTCTGTAGCAAACTGCCAAGCAGCACAGCATTTCTATTTCTATAAAGAACTGAACTACAATTTAGAAAAAAACCAAGATGCAGTGCTATTAAGATTATAGGGAAGGAGTGACAGCCATGCAGCCAAGGAGAAAGCCGTGGACTGAGCTAAGTAATCTACTTCCGTCTGTGGAAAGCCATTGCACAAACTGAATAAACGAACGCGTCCTCCAAAGAGGAGGCTCAACTCCAGACAGTTCAAACATCCACAACTGAATAGCAGCAAAGTAAATGCAGGAGGTCAGAGGAGAATGCTGTCTACCTGAACTCAGTAAATTGAAACCAAATATAAAATTTACTGTCTGCCTCTCTCTTCTTGGGAATCAAAAAAGCAAATTAAATTTCTGTCCTTGAAGCTGAAACATACGAGTTCTCCTTTCAAACAGAATATTTGTTGATGAAATGATGGTAGACAGTCATTTGAAATAGTCTAAAAGGAATATGCTTTAGGGGAAAAAATTATGTTTTTAAATTCATTAAGGACTGCTTTTATTAGGAAAAAAGTTGCCAAAGATCTCAGACACTGAGGTCTGTGAATAATTGATCACTGCCTAGGTCTGTCATATGAAAGTCAGCTACAGAGTTTGCACCTCAGTTGTCCTTCTTTGTTTTGTTTGGGTTTTTTTTGAAAAGGTATTTGAAGTTATTTGAGTTAAAATTTAAATTGTATTTATTTTGCAAGATAAGTATGAGGAAAGGGTTCGCATCTTTGAAGAAACTTCTTAGGCTATTGTTAATTGAGATTTGTTCTAAATATACTTAAGCAATGTGTAAGTACATAAGAATTTTGTCACTCCAAACACCCTTTTGCACAGACTACTGGAGAGCTGCTCATAATCTTAGGTTTTATAACACAAATGGGCTACATTCAAAGTGATACCTAGACTGATGATTCAGTGCTCCTAATAAAATGGAAAATGAGGTTGTGTTTAATAGTAGTATTTTATTTAGGACTGGGACTTCAGTGAATATCTCCAAAGGTGTAAACTTAGTTGGCAGACAGTTAATCAATTAGGTGAAGTCAATGGATCTCCTAAGGCGTTTTTTAAACAACAATTTGTTTTTAATATTAAATTTGTATAATTTTATTTAATTTTTATTTAAATTCTTGTTGGTAGCCATGAATCCTTGCAGTCAGCTTTTCTGAGATACTTTTGACTTCTTTCTCTGCAGGCAGAACTTGTGAAAGGGAATCTGCAAAGCGTTGGGCTCACGCTGCGCCTTGTGCAGTCCAAGGAGGAGGATGCAGGGCACGTTGTCATCGAAACTGTGACTCCAAACTCACCTGCTGCAGCTGCTGATCTACAGAGAGGAGACAGACTGCTGGCAATTGGCAGTGAGTGATATGACAGCTTTCACAATAAGGGTTGTCTTGTTGTGTATGCAATTCAGCTAATCTCCTTTTCTTAATAATGACACTTGTGCTTGGCACTCGAAAGCTAACGTTCATGTATTTATGGTCACTTCAGGTCTTTGTTTGCTTGATTTATTTTCTTGTGTATTTATTTACTCCTTCTTAGGTAAAAGGCAAAAGAAGCTTGAATAAACATTTGGCAACAACATTAAAAACAGGACAAACAAACAACAAAAGAAAACAATAAAAACCCTAGCCAAAACATTAATGTGACTGGGCTAGCAGGAAGTTTAACCTTTTACAGAGGTTTTACAGACCAGAGCTTAAAATCTGCAATGAGTTCATTTGCTTAGGTACTGCCTAAATAAATCTCTATTGCAATACTCCAGTAATTTAAAAGGGTTTTCAGTTCCTTTGAACAGATAACTGGTGATTGCTTTAGAACAAAGGAAAAGTCATTTTTACATGATCCCCCCTGCATGACTGTGTTTGGACTGTGTGCTCATTAAGATATTTTGGCTTGCATGTAATTTGGAGATACATCAAATGGCTCTGAAAGTTCTGCTCAGGAAGATGGTTCAGCTCACTCCAGCCACACTGATAATGTAGCATTATGCCGATATTTCATTAACATATTGGAACTATTTTCATTTTAGCCTGCTTCTGTTATAACCGTGTTTATAAATATATATCTTTTTTGAGTCCTTTGTTAAATGTCTACTGCTGAAAAGGCCAAACTTAGAGTAAGAGCAAGGTTAAAACTGTTTCCATATTAAATCAACATTACTATGTAAGATTGCCATATTATGAGCAGCAAACTGAAGTATTTATGCAATTATTTCTTCCAGCTCCATATTTTGTATGAATAAAATGGAGATAATCAGTCTGTTACATTTCAGTTGAGTTCTTCTGTCATAGTTGACTTCCTTTGTTACTGAGCAACAATGTGTTTGTTGACTATTTTTGGTCACTTGGATTATTATCATAATTACAACTTAATAATGTTTGTCTTTTTTTTTAATAGGTGTTAAAATCACATCAACTGTCCAAGTGTTGAAGCTTATTAGACAAGCTGGGGACAGAGTTTTAGTCTTTTATGAAAGGCCTGTTGGATATAATCAGCATGGCTCAGCACTGCAGGATGGATTTGGACAATTGGAGGACACAGCTTTCTTGGCACAGGCAGAAGATGACCAGAGTAGTTTAGCAGCTGATACTGATAGCAGAGATTTTGATTCAGAATTTGAAGACTTAGCTTGTGATGCACCTGACCAAAAAGAAGATCTGCCAACAACGCCAAGTCCCAAACGGTCAGTAGTAATTCTTGCTGCTGCTAAACCTCTTGGAACTATATCGCCCATCCTGAATCGAAAGCTGCATTTAGGAAGTTATCAGGCAGCATCAAAAACGCAACAAAAAGATGGAGCTAAAGTGGCAACACCTAAAACTGTTGAGGTTTCAGATGCATCACAGCCATTGAGTAAACAGTCTCAAGGATCTACCAAGCCTCCTGTGCCACCTAGGCCACAAATTAAGCCTATTTTGTCTACTAATGATAGCCAAAATGTGTTAGAAACTGGAAGTGTATGTTCTGATAAACCAGAGAGGCCACCTCCACCTGCAAATAATGGAGAAAAACCTACAGAGAAGGTAATTAAAATTAGTGATCAGATAGAAGACCCAGTAGTATCAAAAGTAGTAACAGCACCAAAGCAAGATACATTAAAAGATGGACTTACAGAAAATGCACGTAGCTGCAAAGATAGTGATGATCATCGAACGTGGGAGTCACCAGAAGTTCCTTACAAAATCCGTCAGGGCCGATGGCCAATGACGAGAACATCCTCCTGTCTATTTGAAGTAGAAAAATACCATAAGTACCTTAATGTTGCACTGTGGTGCAGAGACCCTTTCAAAGCAGGTGGTTTTATCTGCTTAGGATATGCAAGCATTAAACTTGAAGAAATTGCTTTAGATTGTCTAGCTACATCCTCGATGGAATTTGTTAGAAAATTTCAGCTGGGTGCTCCTACACCTAAAGCAGCAGTCACCAGAACAGCGTTGCGGAGTTTGACAACCCATAAAGGTTTCAATGAAAAATTTTGTTACGGTGACGTAACTTTGCAATTCAAATATTTAAAAGAAGGTGAAATAGATGATTCAGGCGTATATCTGGAGAAAGAGAGGGAGTCTCACTTAGAAGAAGAAGCTCGTGCCCTTCACAAAGAGGATTCTTGCTTGGGACAGGTTCTCACAGACAACAAGCATAACTTTCAAGATACTCAGTTTCAGAATCCGACTTGGTGTGATTACTGCAAGAAGAAAGTATGGACTAAAGCAGCTTCGCAGTGCATGTTCTGTGCTTACGTTTGCCATAAAAAATGTCAAGAAAAATGTTTAACTGAGATGCCCTTTTGTGTCGGAGCGGAAAAGCGGCTCGATCGAACTGTGGGCACCAGCAGAGCGGAGGGGCAGGAGGCTCCTGCAGCCGCATCCTCTCGGGTTGATTCCGAGGCCAAGGCTGTTAACAGAACTACAGGTCTGACCAGGCATCTCCTCAACACGAGCACCCGCCTGCTGAACCTCCGGCAAGTGCCCAAAACCCGCCTGGCCGAGCAGGGGCCGGACGTGGCCGAGCCTTCGCCAAAGCACACCCCCAACACGTCTGACAACGAGAGCAGCGACACCGAGCTCAGCGGGCCCAGCAGCCCCTCCAAGCGGGCCGCGGGCACCGGCATCAAGCTGGTCCGCAAGGCGGGTGGCCTCGATGACAGTGTCTTCATTGCTGTTAAAGAAATCGGGCGTGATCTCTACAAAGATTTATCCAGAGAGGAGCGTTCTCAGAAATTGGAGTTTATGTTGGATAAGCTGCAGAATGAAATAGACCAAGAGCTGGAAAACAATAATTCGCTTGTTAGAGAAGAAAAAGAGACAACCGACGCAAGGAGGAAAGCCCTGATTTCTGCTGCGCTGGCTAAGTCGGGCGAGAGACTGCAGGCCCTCACGCTGCTGATGATCCACTACAGGGCAGGCATTGAGGATATAGAGTCCCTGGAGAACATGTCCTCTGAGAGGCAATCCAAAAAGGTGATTAAAGATTTCGAGGAATCCAGTATAGCAGAAGAAGTGGATAGCGAAGATGGCAGTCTGACAGAGGCTCCAACATTGAACATCATATCAGAAGAACCAGTTGATCCACCTCAATCAGTAGACTGATATTTACATATTTAGTCTTTGAAGGAATGGACTAAAAGAATACTTTGCACTTAACTCCAAACACACACAAATTAAATTAAAACACTGGTATAATGTGCGTGTCCTGCTTCTCCACAGTTAATTGCTAATAGTGGTTCTTCTCCAGCTACAGCACCATCATTTTGTTAAACTAGCTGGTTAAAACTACACTTTGGGGTTTATATTGGAAATTTATTTTTAATAACTTATTTTTATTTTTTCTAATTATGTAACCTTACCATTTCACATCAATGTGCGTGGTTTCCTTAATGTGTTACTTGCCCCCATTTCCCCTCTCTGTATTTTTTTTTTAGCTAGTGTTTTCAATGGGAAACAGGCAGGGTTTTCAAAATGTTTAGTTTCCATTGTATGATGAAAACATTATAAGCTTGTTGCATGCCTAAGCTGATGACTGACACAGAAGTCACTGAGGGGCCAGGCTTTTAAGTGTTGATCACAGTTTTATTGTATGTCTTCTAGGTAGTTGTGTATTTTTTGCCAAACATATCATGAAAGCAAACAAAAGGTCTTTCATTTTGTCTGTTATTAATACTTACTGAAGTTATCATTGCATATCACTTGTTTTCCATGTTTTTGTTAAATACAAGAACTTTTTGTAGTTTTTATTTAACATGAAATATAGTCATGCTATGCTAAAAAAAAATCCTCCTTAGAACTTCGGACTATTGTTAGATATCAAGTATAAACTGGTATCTCATAATAATTTATTTGGGAATATTTTCAAGGTAAGAGGCTTGTTGCCTTCCAGAACAAAATCATATGTTTTTGATGTTGTATTATCTGATAGCCTGGTTCTTCACAAGAGTTGGAGGTTTCATTGCCTTCTGTGAAAAAGCATGTAATGATGGTATAAGTAATATAAGAAATTAATATTTTGCTGCAGACTATCATTTTGGAAATCTTAAGGTGCAAAATACAAAGTAACTGATGTTGTCTCAACACTTTTGAGTAATCATAGAGTGGTAAGTTGCATTCAGCTTCTCAGACAGAAGATAGAGTCTGAGCAGAAGGATCACCTTTGTCAGCAAAATGTCCTATAATGTATATAACATGTTTTATTTGAGTCAATTTGTGAGTCCAGTAGAGATGAGGAAGAAATTCAGCCAGCTGCTTTTGAAAAGAACTGTCTGGTCTTGTGCTATGTTTAAACTGTGGATCTTAGCATCACCTGGCTAAGGCCATCGTTCTTATTTATTTCCTGTAGACATGTCCTTGTTTCATCTTCTGTGTATAGAAATTTTGTGTAAAATATCATCTTTATTTTAGGTACTGTGCTAGGTACTCATATCTTTATCACTGGTATTGCTGGTAGTAGGGAAAAAATGCCTTTGTGGGAGTGGAGTTTGAGATGGTAAAAATAACTCCTTTAGTTTTTGAGGTCATCTATAATGTACCTCTCCTTTAAATTTGCTTCTTGGTTTAGTTTGTGATGGGCAAAATTAAGAAGCAGTGGTTTTCACCATGGAACAGCGTGCTTGTGCTTCTAAACAAAATGATTACTGCCAGTCATGCAACTACTTGCACTTTTTTGTGAGTTCTGGGCAGTTGATACTACTTAGTTGATGTATGGAAAACACTATCCATGCTAAAACAGGCATGTGACACAGTTCTGAAATTAAGCTTCAGCAAATAATCGCACAAAATTAGCTTCCCTTCTTGTCTAAAAGTTATTTAACCTATACTTGCTTGAGATGCATATTAAGACTTCCCCACTCCATTTTCTCAGCGGCTTACCATTGGTGGTGATCTGCATTCAATCCCATCAGTGTTTGCTCTTACAGACTACTACAGAAGTTTTCAAATATATCCAAGTGCTTCATTTAAGCCCTGGTGCACATGAAGGAGCTGTGAAAACAATGCAAATACTGATTTCAAAAAGACATTCATGGTTTTAAATTGACTCGTGTAACACAGTGGGTAAGAAAAGCTGGATATCGTTTTCCTCGCATAGAGTTGCTAATGATGATGATTGTAAGAGATAAATTAAATGTAGTGCAATATTTTTAAATATACCGAATGGAAAAAGGGCAAAATAGTTGTATTTTAGTGATAAGAAGGAAAACATTAATTCCTATCTGGCATTATTTACAATAAGCAGTGAATCTCGAGGGGGAAATTGTAATACTACATTCCTGATGTAATCTTTGCTTCATGCTTGACTGTAAATAGCTGAAAATAAAGAATACCACAGAAAACAAGAATATCTTGACTTAATATCTGAATAGGTGGCAGCTACACGCGTTTGCAGAAGACCTGCCTAATATGATTTTGTTGGCTATTATTTTATCATGAGAATAAGCTTTAATAAAATAGTTTTGCTAAATTATCAACTTCCTTGCATTGCGTCAATGTTTTTTTAACACTTCTATTGCAGTAGCTTATCATCTAAAGCCACCACTTAAAGGAAGGATCTTCAGGGGAAAAACACATTTTGCATTATATAAAACTACTGATAACTGGATTAATTGGGCTGAGAAATTTGAAATAAAGCATCTGTAGAAGTTTACAGCTGCAGAGAAGGAATAAGTAGTGGGAGCAAATTAATAAAGTGTCTTTATCACAATTGAATTGACAAAGATCAAAATATACAAAATAGGAAAAAAATCCACCTTTTTCCAGGACAGAAAAGGGGTTTTTGTGTATTTTCTGAGTAAAATTTATTCCTGACCAAAAAAAAGGTTTGGTTGCTCATTACTCAAAAGATCCAAAACAACTGGTAAGTTTTTATTTGGGAGTGGGCGGAAAGGTGGCACAGAGATTCCAAACATGGATGTCTGTGTGGATTTAAATTAATCTTCTGGGGGAGCCACTGCACTTCCTTGATCTGCTCAGCAAATCCTGGGAAGATGCTGCTCCCTAAGGCCCAGCAGAAACCTGGCTCCAGCTGCAGAAGAGGAATGTGATCCATTAATCTCTCCTTGGATCTCCTCCTCATATTCATGTTGCAGATAATGGAAACTCCTCTGTAGTTTTGATGTGCTCAAAAAAATACAAAACCAACCCATGAAGAAAGCCTTTCTGTGTTTTTTAAAAAAAATGTGAGTTGCTATGTATGAATTATATACTTGCAAATTCAAGAAATACACTGGTTGATCAGCTGGCAAAAAGAATTGAACATGTCCTGTAATAATTTAGAATTGTTGCATTGGTATTTCAATCTCAAATTTGATCAGATTAACAATTTGATGTTGACCAAAAGACTTCAGTGAAGTTAAGTAGAATAACATCTCTTGAGGCGAAGTTTCAAGTGTGCAAATGACAGTAAATTCTGAGCCTAATGTGGATAGTCACTGATCTGCACAATTCTTACTTGGTGACAGTGAAGAATTCATCAGATGCCAGAATGTTGGTTTCTGAAGGAGCTCTGAGAAATGCTTTCCCAGCAGCTGAGACACCTGACAGCTTTGCCCACGTTGGTAAAGCACACTGCGTAAGGCAAATCATGAAGGGGGTCTTTCTTTTTTAATCCTTTCTTCACTTTATTACAATAGATCATGAACTTCTGTCAGATAACTTTATTTTGATGTGTTCTGAATGCATAATTATTGACAGAGCAATACTTGAAGTTTGATCCACTATATTTTTCATATTTTTTGACCATAGTATATATGCTTTACAAAACTATATGTAAACATAGTATCTATGCTGTAGTACATAAAACATCTGCAATTACATGAGAGAAGGCACATAAAGATTTTCATTTTACAAATGAAATGATACACCATGGTTGAGAAGGACATTGGGATTGTTTTTAAAATGCTTTCTTTCCAAGTCTTGTTTTTTCTAAATGCAGACAGGGACTGCTTAATACAATACTTCACTTGTATTGGACTGTGTCCCCAAATGTTCAGAGAGATTGGCAACAAACTCGCTCTTTCTTCCATTTTTTTAAGCAAAGGGTATATTTGAACTCGTTTTAAAAAATGAAGACATTGAATATTAGACATATATGTAAATACATGTAAAAGAGTTGTTTGAACTTCTCCAGTTAGCAGCTCACTTTCAGTACATGCTAAGACTAAATACTGTAATACTGCAGCTTTTCCTAACCAGTCACTGAAGATGCAGCTAAAGTAAAGTTGAAATATGTTAAAGGATCCAAAAGATAGAAATACAAAAAGTGTCCTCGTGCTGTTACATTCCCTGCTAAGGGAAAGGAACAGTGCGTGTTCATACCAACTTGTTTACCTGATGGTGTGTGTTTGGGGGGCTTCACATTGCACAACTGCTTGATTAAAACTCTGTTAAATACCATTAATAGCAATACACTCATCTGTTCAACGTTTTCCTCAACAGTGGTGGTTCAGGGAGAACTCACTATTTAAACTGGCAGAGAAGTTGTGCCTCTTATTTAGAGTTTTATATATGTTTTTACAACCTGAAGTTGATGAAAAAAGTGATAGTGCTGTCCACACTCTGAATTCCAGCTCTTCCCAATGCACTTACAAGGGTGTCACTTAAAAGGATGCAAATTGAATAGGTTTTCTTTGAGACTTGCTTTTTTAAATTTCCAGTTACATAAGAAAGACTCAAGTTTGAGAGTAACCTATGAAAATTAAATAAAATATGAAATACTGTCAAGCATGTGACTTTAAAAACCAAATAGTTAAAATTCACATTTTATACAGATTTATACTACACATTTAATAAAAAATAGAGTGTAATATTCAATAAGATTAAATACACAAAGAGTAACACTATACAAATGGTCTATAAAAGCTCTTTCCCCCCCCATAAGGCGGTTTGCAGTCTGCTGTAGAGTCACGGGCAATAAATAATATACCTTTGGTTTTTCTGACCATTTCACTATTAAATGTACAGTACGACTAAAACCTATTTCTGGATGAGATGTTTCACATGAACCACAGCATTTTGTACACCTAAATATGATATGGCTTTCCTGTTATTCATCACTTTCATATTCCTCCTCTTCTTCACCTATGGGGTAGGATTGGATGTTGTTCTGGGTGTACATTTTTGTTTTCACGGGACAGTTGTGATCCATGAGTATTGCCTGGAAGAAAACACAGTGTGAGTATTTCTGCTCAGCATCCAGCTGAGGCTGGGGCTGATCCACCACACAGCCAGCATGCTGCATGCACCACTCAGGGATTCACCTCTCCTCCCTCGAGGTAGAGCCCAAACTGTTTGCAATTAGGGTAAATTGAGTCCACGGGTCTGTGTGAGGGGGGGATTTTGGTGCAGAAGACAGCTGTGGAAAATTTCTTTCTCCAGTATTTCAGCCCAGGTATTAGTGAAAGACATCTACCTGCTCTCCAGATACAGTAGTTTGTCCCTCCCATAATTAATTTCCGTCTATTAAAACCTGGATGAATGGTCAAGAGGAGTCCTACTGCTACAAGCCAATTCTCTCTTGCTGCTTTTGTCCCCTCTTTCTGTGGAGATCCAGAACAGCATAACTGAGGATAATGCCAGGAGTGGTGCTCCCAATGCTGTGCCTTGACACCCACGGCAAGCCAGAAGTGGTAATGATGGTAAGGGCCAGATAAAATACTGAATTCTGTGGGTTGAAATTTCCCAAGGAGTTTTGGAGCAGCTGCGTAGCATTCTTCATGCTGAGTGTAATTAAGTTTGGAGGTTAATAATTATGCAAAGACAACAATTTTGGGACCCTCCTTTTGACTCTCCTCCAACCTGAAAGAATTGGTACCTCATTTTACAGCCATGAGCCACTTTGGGAAACAGGAGCTGTTTTACATTTAAAAGTGTATTAGAGGTGGCAGATGCTTGAGGGTGTTGGAGCCATGGGGAGAGATCCTGCCCCTTCAGGGGTTGTGATGTTACAAATGAAACTGTCAGGGACCAGGGAAGTACATGATACATTTTGTATCACCAGGAAATAGCAGCTGATATTTTTTTTTCCCCTTCTGTTCCTCAGCCTTGTTTAATGTAAGGAAACCAAAACAAACTAAAGCAGTGCAGTCAGCAAAGGTCATGACAAGGGATTAACTGGGATCTCTGCAGTCCAAATACAAGCAAAGCAGAATGTCTCTGGCCTCACATGCACCATTATTTTGGCAAGATTCAATTTTCCACCTTCTGCCAGTACAATGGGAGCAGCACAAGGAGCAGGTGCTGTCCTTACCTTGCACAGATGTGCCACTGCAGAATAAGACCATGACCATGCAAAATTACTTTCTTTTCACCCAAATAAACAACCAGCAACTACATTTTGGGCCCAGGTCAGCCTTTTTCAGGAAGAGCAAGGGTGGAGTGCTGGGTGGGCTAAACCTACAGATGGTGACACTGTTCTTACACACCCTGCAGTGGCTGGGGAGCACTCAGTGCTCTAGAGCATTGTCTTTGGCAAATTCATATTAAAAAAAAAAAAATAAAAAAAAAAAGAAGTCCTGTGGTACAGATTGGACAAGAGAAGCCACCAGTTTGTAGGGATAGGTGAACTGTATGAAGGAAGGAGAAAAAGGAAAAAAGATGATTCAAAATGTCCTGTAGAGGACCATGGGAGAAAACCAGGTTGAGTCACACCAAGGAATAATTTGGTCAATTGGCCAATAGAGTTCTGGCTCTTCAAGGAAACGAGAAACAAATTCTATCCTGACTCCTCCACAGTGTATGCTGTTGCAGAGGAATGTCTGTGGGACTCTGTTTCATAAAAATCAAATTTGTGACTTTGTAACGTCTAACTAATAACAGGTTTGCCTTTATACATCTTGGACATAAAAAGAAGGGGGAGTTCATTCCTAAGTTAATGCCTGAGGGTGAAATACGCTGTGCTGGTCCCATATTGAGGAAGTTAGAGGCAAAGATGCAAATGTAAGTTATCATTTGTTTCACTGAACAAATCCAAAATAAAAATAAAAACAAAAATAAAAAGAAAAAAAAGAAACCGAGTTACCCTTACCATTTTCTCCTCTTTGGCAGGTGGACTTCGAAGGAAAAAACACAGGGGAGCAAAGAGGATATCCACAATTCCTATAATTGTCATGAGCCATGGGAATCCAATGGCCTTGGCAATGGCACCACCAGCAGAGGGACCTTGTACAGATAAAAAACCTTTTCTGGAGATTGCTCAGACACAAAATTTGCAGCAGTCACTTTAAACGATGGTAATTTTGTATACAAACCCCCTCATCTTACAAATGGATTTGAGGAATGTAAAGACATGTTTGTAATTATATCATAAAACCTTCCTGGCTCCATACCCCACATTCCGTGAGGAGATCAGAGATGTTCCTAAGAGCGTCTGTGTCATGTTCTCAAGGAGGCAGGGGGTCAGTGGGGAGTTGTTCCCCTCACAGACCCTTGGAACACAGCTGTGATGTTAGTTTGAAATGTTCCAAGGCCTCTTTCCTGGCATATCCCATTTGTGCTCAGTGCCTGCAGACACCTTCCAGCCCCTTACAGCTAATGAAGTGAGCACAACCCTGCTGCAGAGGAGGGGAACAGATGCCAAGGGCAAATCCCCCGCTCTGATTTCTTACAGGAAATAAGAGTCTCTCCTCATAAAATCTGCAAGGACCACTGGGATTCACACCTGGCACTGCAGCAGATTCCCCTCTCCTTAACTGTGCTTCCCAGGCAGGGAAAGGCTGGACTTACCTATGGCAAAACCCATGCAAAAGGCAACATCAGCTATTGCATAGACGCTGCCGTAGACTGACACGTGGCGCAGATCCACCAGGTAGCCCATGATTGGCATCATGGAGGAGTCCACCATTCCTGCAAAACATGTTCCAGGAAAATCCTAAGAAGGGATGCAAAAGCAGCTAAAAGGATGCTTGCTCATAACCAAGCAAAAGAACTGTGTAAAGGTAGTCTGTATTAGCTTTGCTCCTTATGGTCTTTGCGGTGTCGGGGGTCACGTGTGGACACGTGTGCAGGTGGCACCTGCCAGAGGACAGGAGAGATGTGAGCTTAGGGTGTATCCAGGCTTTCCACCAACTGTCTGTGCAAAGCTCCCACCCCACATTACCTGCAAGTAATTAGGGGAAAGTTGTCTGGTGTGAACTTAGCCTGGCTGAAGGCCTAAAAGACAGCATTAGCCCCCAGTCAATCAGAATTTTTTATGGTGTTTTAATCATGTCTTTTGATACACACCCTCATTTCTGGCAAAAAAACCAGCACAGACAGCTCCCAAAGCTGCTGAGATACTTGGGATCTGAATTTGTGCTTGTAGCTTCTTTCCTCACTACACATCCCTCGTGTGAAGATGCCCCAGAACATTTGCTGAGCATCCAAGCACTGAAAAGCAAGGCAGGGTCCCCACTGCAGCCTGGCTGCATGGCCCAGAGTAAGGAAAATTCACACACATGACTTGAAGAGTACTTGTGTGAGCTTGGGAATTCCTCTTTATGTACAAAAAAATTTAAGCCTTTTTTTTTTTTTTCAGTGGAAAGGTCTACATAAATCTTTTTGCACTACGGGAAAGACTGTGGGTTTGGGACAGTGCACAGCTTTATTTCTGAAAACAACCTTTATATTCATGGACAGCTTGAAAGATCTGTTTAGGTCAATGCAGCAGTTCTGGGCTGGCTTGGGGGTCCAGTTTGTCTAAAGCAGCCTGGTTCAAACTCCCTAAGCAGAGTCCCTTAATCCTGCTTGCTCTGCCTGCCAGTTTGGGCCACAGCTCAGGCTTCACCACCATTACATCACAATAGCAACAAAACTGATTTTCTGTGTAATTTCATATAAAATCATTTTTACAGAAACAGCAGGTTGTAAGAACTCACTGAAAATTATCTTACCTATGGCAAATCCAACTCCGAAAGTTGGTGCTATGAGCCCATAAATGTTTCTAGCAAATGGTACCTATAAAGGAAATTTCAGGCAGTTAATTACATCACGCTGCACGTGCTAATGAGGTTAGTTTCTTTTTCTGAGATAAATTCTCCAAGTAGTTATGGCCCACTCTGTACAGATCTGAGTCTGATCCTTGCTCTGAGCTGTCATTTCAGACAACTGTGCCATTAAGCCACTGACACACTTACCATTATAAACTGCTGAGTGACAGCTCAACAGAGGAGCACGCTCCTCTCAGAGTCATCATTTCTAAAAATAACTGAAGTACTGAAATTGGAAAGCACTCAGAACTCTGATCTGGAACCTATTAAACACAGTGTTTAATAACGTGTCATAAAACCCTCGTGGGAAAAGCACATATTAGAAGATGAGCACGCAAATATTCACGTGATTTAAAAGATGCATGATTGTCTACTTACACATAAAATACTTATTCCCACGATTAGCATCCCGAGCAAAGCGCAAAGCCACCTATCAAAGAAGAAACATCACTCAGAGATGGGTGATAATGAGATATTAGAGCTGATCCTGAATGTTTCAAAGCCGTGTCTGAAGCGCTGAGTTAAACAGCAAAAGTAGCAATGTGTTCAAAAAAAACCCAATTTTGCTCCTCTAGAACCATCCTTAATAATTTTCACTGTCAATAAACTACCCTGGGAAACACTGAAAATGGCACATGAGGAGACTGGAAGATGATTAGTGTTTTTAAATGAAGCCTACCTTCCAATTTTGTGTGCAAGTATCCCGAAGAGATTGGTCCCGATGAGATAAGAGATGCTAGCTGGCAGAAAAGCAACGCCTGAAAAATATGAATGAGATGTTTTATCAGCAAGGATTTTAGTGAGGTGTTAGAAGAAACTAATAAATCCCAGACACTGCAATTTTGATCTGGACACATCTAATAGAGCCCAAAGAATCAAATATCCGGTTTGTTGCAGCTTTCCTATGAAATCTCAGGACATCAGCTGTGAAATGCAGGAGCAACGTGATGCCTTTGAAAAGAGTTTTTCAGCATTAGATGCAAGAACTGGTCTGGGAGAGGGGACAGAACAACAAAGAGCAAAAAGTTTATGTGTGACTGCAATAAGCTTTGGGATGGGTCAAGGAGAGAACTCTGCTGCAGGTGCAGGGCTTATGGAGCATGTGCTCAGCACGTGCAGCCAGCCCAGGGTGCTCAGGGCTGGGTGAATCCCCCTGCAGCAGGGGACAGCAGGAATGCTGGGGCTCTGCAAGGGACAGTCCCCCCCTAAGCCTGGGAATGCCAGGAAGCTCCCTGTTACAGGCAAGTCTGTAGTGCCCTGACGTGGCCCTTGGTCAAGCAGAGACTGAAGTCAAGCATGAAGGGTGAAAAACCTTTAAAAATTGTAACCAAACGATTTAGCCAACATATTTTTAATTTTTTTTTTTAAATCCCATATTGATTTAAATAAAACAAAATTAGCACAAACTGTGATAGCTTCCAGATGAGGACACCTGAGTAAATTCTGTCTCTCCCATTTCCCACCTCCACTTGGAAAAGCACATTGTTGGCAGCAGCAATGTTTTTCTGTCCCCGAGGTTGCCACAGCAGTGGCTGTATCTGGAGGAGATGCTGTTGTCTGGTGACATCTCTGGTTTAAAAGCCAGTTATTACAGCCTGTACTGGAGGATTCATCCTCTCCTTGTACAGAAGTCCCAGGGCAGGACCCAGCCAGAGATTCAGACAGCAGCCATGGCATCAGGGTTCACAATCCAACCATTGCCTTCACGTGTATCTGCTCCTCAGCTTTCACCAGGGTAACTAACACAGGTTTTCTCATTTCCTGCCTATCCATCTGCCTTCCCATCTCTCTGATGCATTCATAAGAAAAGAAAACATGAGGTAATTTTTAGCACAGCAATATCCTGTGGTTAAAAACCTTGTGGGTTACAGTGGTGGTGCTGGGGAAAGATTTCATTTTGGCCTGTGCAACCACAGCTACTTCAGTAGTGCTTGGAGCTATCTGGTTGTAACAAATGGTCACACAGAGCAGACCTTGACAGCTGTAAAAGAGAAATAATACTGCAAAGGCTTGTTAAATAAGCCTTGCACAGGCTGGTCTGTAAGCTGTGGTATACTGAGGCAGAACCATAACTTTCTAAATAGGCTTTATGCACAGTAATATTCATTGGTCACATCAAGGTTCTTTACACCTGCTTCAGATCATGCTTCAAACAGCTAGATTTCCAATTGCATAAGATAATAATTTGCTTAAAACCCTGCAGTTTAATTTACAGTTTAAGAGGCTTAAACATTTTAATTAATGCTGCCAAATCAGACAAAGTAAAATGGAGTCAATTACTTGTATCATTAAGGGGTTAAATTAGTCTTCATTTAAAATGGGTATTTTTCTTCTAGTAACCTCAGTTCAATGAAGAGATTTGCAAATCTCATTTCTATTGCATCAGTAATGTGAAACTGGTGAGGGAGGTAGATAGGCAATATTTATTTTTCCTTTTTGAAGTTCAAAATGCCTAAGTTTGTGTGTTCATTCTGCTGTATTACAGGCTAGAAGTGATTGCCAGGTTCAGCAGTACATTAAGAACTGCATCTGTGGCCACTCTACATCTCAATTGCATTAATTGGAACTAAGGTTTGTGCTTTCTATAGGGTGTGGGGACACCTACATTAACACAGAGCAGGGATATCAGCTGAACATCACTCTCATGAGGGATTTTTTTTTTTTCTTTCTAACTATACACTGATATTTAAAAATACCCTCATGAACACATCATTAAATTAATCAGAGATAGATGAAGGCTGGGCATCCTCCACTTAAGAAGATTCACATCAACCTCTCACACCTGGTTTGTCACTCACTAGAATTTAATCCACTTTCTGCTGGGTTTTTTTCCTGCCCTTGTTCACCTCAAAGGGAAAGTAACTGTCCCTTTACTCTGGAGTGCAAATGGATGCATGGGGCATGTTCCATGCTTGCCTATGGACGTGGTTTGCCAAAAACCACTGTGTCCCTGCTAAAAGCCACAACGAGGTCCAAGGTGGGGCTCCCCACTGCTTTCTGCTCAAAGGGATGATTCACTAACCACTAAGGGATGCCAAACATATCAGTTCCAAGGGAAAGTGCTCCCCCTGTCCTTGTGGCCACATTTGAAGCAGAAGTCCATCTTCCCTGCACGTGTCAGCAGGAGCAGCCTGCGAGGAGGGGGTGCTGCCACAAACGTGCTTTGCACCAAGCACAGTGCCCCTGCTGCAGATCTCTGTGCCTGCCTGCCCTGGGCAGTTCAAACCAGGACCTGGGGAGGGATTCCCTACAGGGATAAAAACAAACAAATGCTTTTGCTCTGCAAGGCTGGCTCTGTAGCTCAACAGGCACCTTGCAGCTGCCCCGGCCAACATTCACTGCCAAAGCAGTGCTGGGATTCCCAGTGGAGCTGGGTCAGCCCTAGTCCTGAGGCTGCCTGCAACTATTTTTCCTTGAAATGTGAGTGTGGCCCATTGCAGGAGCCTCTCTTGCAATAACATCACCCCACTGGATTTTTCTTACATACCAGTGTTTGTAACTCTGCAAGTTTAACACTGACACTTTACAGACTGTAAAAAAAAAAAAAACAAAAATCACCCCCCTGAAGCAAATAATCTTTAACAGGACCAGAACTCAGACATTCAATAGAAAAAACATAGAGATGCAAACAATATACTGTACTTTACCAAGCTGCCATTTTTTTGAACACATGGTCTCCATCATCCAGATGGGTAAAGCTGGTTCAAGCATAGCAATAGCCATGTTTGCAAAGCAGATTGATCCTTAGAGAAAGAAGGGGAGGGGAAAAAATAGTAGTAGTAGTTATTTCTTTTGACTATAAACAAAACACCATGCAAAGAATGGATGCTTTTACATAAAATATTGCACCTTTCACAGCCCTGTTTGTCACGTGTCAGATGGTGATTAACATTAAATAGAACACAGTGTAAAATCACTGAAGGCTAACTTTTTATATGTTTCTATTCTCCTAGAAATTCTACAATAAAGGTTAAGCTGTTTCATAACGTGAAAGTTTGCAGTGAGCTTGATGACATTTGGAAAGTTCATGAGGTCTGTTGTACAAATGATTAGCTAAAACCACAACCTCTTGGTCTTTACCTGGTCTCCTGGGGCAATACCAGAGCCCTGTTGTGTAAGAGGCTCAGGCTCTGACCCTATGCCTCTGTCATCTGAGAGATCATGCCTACATCACATGACAGGATGTGGAGGTCTTGCTCCTAAAAACACCAAGGCCCAGCCACAGGGGTGTCTGTTCCCCACAAATGGGAATTTTCTCTCGAGATCCTACAGTCAGCCAGGCTGTGCAGCAAACAGGGACTGGCTTTGAGCTTGCACAGCCCTATGAATTTCAAATGCTTACGACTCTCTTTTGAGTTCCTGGAGCTTGAACAACCCAGACACGAAGGATAACAAGTGGAAGTGCTGATTCAGTCTTGCCTGCCAGCTCAGCTCTGCCCTCCACCTCTGCCTGCAGACCCAGGCTCCGGAGGGTTGGATTGTGTTCATCTCTCCTCAGCAGTGCACTTCAGCTTTAGTGGAGGGATTATGGAACCCCATGGTCTTTCTTGGGATCCAAGATGCCTTTCACACTTACTCAAAAACCCTCAGGCACTCAAAGCTTAATGCAGGGCAACAGGACATGTCCCCTCTGCTAATCCCTTACAGAATGGCTTTTGGAAGTCACTGCTGGAAGTGACAACCTCAAACTTGTGTTCCCATCTTTCTTCCTAATATTTATAATCTCTGAATTTCGGGAAAATATTCTAGACTCTTCCAGTCATTTACTATCCAAATTTTACTTCCTTTTTTTTTTTTTTTAAAAAAAAAAAAGCTGAATTTTTCAGAGGTCAGAGAGATATTATTTCTCTGGGAAGGAGCTCCTCATCATAAGGTTCAAAACCAAATGAGCACTGATGTCATTCTTTGCTCAAACCTGTCAGAATATATTAGACTGTGTATCCACAATTCCTCAAGTGAACTTGCTGGCTAGCTGGCTCACTCCCTTCCCCGGGCAAGGAGCAACAGTTCAGCACTGCTTTGCCCTAAAGACAAAAGGAACCTTTCCACTTGGGTGCAAGCTCCCAGAGAGTGTCTGTAAGGAGCCCCAGTTAAAACCCTTGAGGCTCTTCCAAGCCAAAATCAGCCATGCTCAAACAGCTTCCTTGATGTTGGAAAAAAAAACCCAAAACATTTCAGGCTGCACAAAGGGCAGCCAGAGGAAGCAGGACCATTCTAACTGAGACAGCCTAAATAGCAAAGGATTTATTCTATTCTGAACAAACCTCACAAAGGAAGGAGAAAGAGGTGTGCTTGCACACAGCTGTGGCACCTACTCCTCCTTAAGCCAGGAAACATCACCACAGCTTACCAAAGTACTCAGGGTTATGGTGATAAGGGTCCTTCAGATCTTTAGAATGTGCCCCAAAAGAAAAGTGAGAGCCTGAGCTGGTACTCTGCAATCTCAGGGCAAGGTCCAAGAGCCTGCTGCCTCAGCCAAGCTTCCCCAAAAGAAAATAAATTATTTTTTGCCTCAGTCTTGCACGGAGCTGAACTTTCTTTAAAGTGCCCTGTGTCAAGGGCATGAATCCTATGTCTTTTCTTCCTTGAATTAGATTAAATGTCCTGTGTTGGCCAGAAGGTGTGAAATTGCAGCCTTCCAGCTGAATCCCAGCCCCACAGCCAAGAACCTCCTCAGCTTTTGGCAGGGTGCCACAGACATCCCTGGCGTTTTCCTGTGAAAGAGCAGGCACCCAGTGAAAAGCTGTCCCACACCTTCTCGAGGACCTGTGTGCTCCTGATGATGTCTGTCTCAGCTCTGGGTTTTGAGTCTGATCATTTAAACTAACTTGTCTGTCCATGCAACTTTGTGGGGCAGCAGCACTGATTTTCCTGTAATCCCTGTCAGTGAGGCTGGGCTTCAGGAAGGACACTGATTTCACTCCCTGAGCTCCCACCAGCAGTGACAAAACATGCCAGTGACATTTCTTCTGCCTGGTCAGTGGGTACTGATGGCACGAACTGTGAAGCATCACCTCTGACACAAACCAGGGCATTCAGCTCTGACAAAACCAAATTTGGTCTGGAAGGGAAATAAAGCTGAGATTAGAGAACATCAGCATCATTTGCACTGTCAAAGCACTGGGCAGCCTCTGTCCCGGGAGGCAGAGACCCCAGGTGCTCCCCTTAATCCCATTGATAATCCATGGGAGGGACTTTCTCATAATTTATATGCTTTAACTGCTGTAAGAGAAGTTACTGAATCAGCTGAATGACAAATCTGATCTCTTATCACAGGTACTGTCTTTGCTATACTTTTCCCTCAGATACTTTTATTCAGTGTTTTTTTTCATGCTCCAAGAACTTCTCAAGCAAAAGGGTTTGTGTAACTTAAGTCACAGCTCAACCAAGTCACAGAGTTAAGGTTATGATAATTCCCCAAGATCAGCAAGAAACAGGAAATTTCCAGAAATGCCTGGAAGAATTGGACAAGTAAGTTAGGATGAAGAAACAGAACTGTGAAAATAATTATCTGCTTCCAGGTATTTTATCAACATTAGAAAGGGCCAGGCTTAATTACAGACTTCAGAATAAACATTCAACCATGTGCAGTGCAAAAAGGCAAACTTCTCTTGAGGCAGAAAGGCTCATTAGAAGAATGATACATATAATACCAAACACCATTCACCATTCCACCCAGACCTTTTCTGAAATACAATTCATGCCCAAGAGACCAAACTGACTCCCCCTGCAAACAGAAACAAAGTTCAGTGTTACTCTCTGTGCCTGCCTGTGATGTGCTGACAGTCCCTCACTCTGAAAGCCTTGGCCCAAGTCACTTGCCTCACAGGAAGTTTCCTGGCCACATCTCATTGCCTCAGCAGGCACCTGCAAGTCATTAGTGGCCTCTCAGTTGGAAAGACACATTTATTTCAAGTTTTCTGCCTATTGTGCTTCTACTGGTACATTCATCCTGTATTACCAACACATTCTTAGGTCTTTATGAGAAGTAAAGCAGCAAATGACACAGCTGCTAAAGCAGCTCAGCCCAAGGCATGCCAAGAGACCAGGAATGGCATCAATGGCTGGTTTAAAGAAGGAAAAAAAAGGTCTGGTACCTGCTGCAATAATGATGTACGGGTCCTTCAAAAGAGTCAGTAAAGGCGTGCCCTTCTGGCTCTGCGAAACAAAAGCTTGGGATTAGGAAAGGCAAAGTGACACCCATTCCTGCAGAGTTTTACCTTCATACTCACTTCTGCCTGTGTTCTGGAGGGCTGCAGAACAAGTAACTGAACAGCTGTGAAAAGAAATCAATGCTGTAACACTCGTCCAGGAAGGGGGATGGAGGGCAGGAACAGGAAAGGGGCGTCCTTCGGGGTGATACTGACTGGGTATCTACTGACCTCCATCAAACAGAGCCAGGGCTGCCAGCACCAGGAAGGGAGAACTCTTCCCCACGAACTCATACATGACGCTCCCAAAAGGGGGGCCCACTGCCAAGGAAAGGAAAGGACACAGCTGTGAAGACTCTGACTCTGAACAAACCCCCCGCGAGCGTTCAGGCATCCTGCTGCTGGCACACAGCGACCAAAAATCCGCTCTGAAAATCCCCACACAGATTATTGATCATGGCAGTAACCATATCCTTCGTTCCCCAAAACACTCTGCAATGTAAACAAAACCCAAACATCTCAGAGATTACTGCTAGACACGTGTGTCCACATAGGGAATGTGTGCTGTGGGAGAAGATGTTCTTCACACGCACCATGGATCCAGTCTGGAGACTGCACAACACCTTTGCACCCAATGAGACCCTTCTGCTGCTTTCAGAGGCCCCAAGAACATCCTTTGGGATGGCTGGGGGATGGTTTCTTTTGCCAGCAGAGCCTCCAGCTCACTGACCTAATACTCCCATAGCCAGGCCTCCAAGTGCAATTCCCATTGCGTTGCCTCTCTCTTCATCATCCGTGTACACAGTGGCAAGCAAACCCATCCCTACAATAAAAAAAAACCAAACAAAAAACAAGGAGATAAAGAAAAGAAAAAGAAAAGCACAGCACAAAATTAGGCATCTGTGTGCTACAGTTTATGGTCATCATTTGCCACACCTACTAAATATACAGAAATGACCAAGTCTTTTTGTGTATACATATATATATATCTATATATATCTGCAGTCCCTCCCCATGGAATTAACTTCCAAGCAAAAATGTTTTTGGCAACACCCATGGTCCCCAAGACCATGTTCTATTGTGCAGTATTAGTCATGTAATTTAGTGATGCCCTCATTTGTTAGATGCTTTATTAATCTCTTTGTCACAGAGCTTTTAGATGATGCTTTCCAACGACCAGAAACAAAGCCTCTGACAAGTATTCACCATCATTTGTTTATACTCTGGTGCCCACTTAGCTCCAGCTGTGGACAGTGCTCTGGGCATGAGGTATTGTGCAGAGCTGATTGCTTTGTAAATGAGTATTTCAAGGTCAGCATCAAAAAATTAAAGGATCTTTTTGACCTTTATCTTCACATGCCTTATTTCTGCTCTTGATCGTGAGCCTTCATTTCACAAAAGGAAACATGAAGCCTAATCTGCTTGTCTTTTTGTGGAGCACTCAGACACTGTAGATATAAATGCTGCAGAAGAGTCCTTGTAGAAATTAATAATTCTGTTTTCAAATCAAGATTTACAGAGGACTCAGTAAATAAGGTCTGCAGCTACACAGAGAAGGAAAACAATGCATTGCATGGTTGATCACTCAGTAAATACCATCCATCATGTGCATCAAAAGAGCAGAGGTCCTGTGTGGATTACCAAGTTTATTGAAAAGAGTGGATGACATCAAACTCTTTGCATGAACAGCTGGAGAGCTATTAGACAACTGCATTAGAATTCACAGTGAATGTGGGATTTGGGGAAATATTTTGGAAAAAAAGAAGGAGGGGGGCAATGCACAGACAATAACACAAGGTTCTACACATAGATAGGAATGATTGCAGACACAAATGCAGGGGAGTAAATGAATGGCAGCAATGGCACACAAAACTTCCTTTGCCCGTGAGATGCATGGTAAGACTCTCACTGCTGGTGGCCCTGTAAGGAGTCAGAGCTTCTGCCCAGAGCTGGATCTGATTCTGCTACAGCACAAGGAGAAACCTGGGGGTGCCTGGAGACCATGCAGAGAATGGCAACGAGGGTGAGCAAGGCCTCAGAAAAACATCTGTGAGGGACAACTGCAGGACTTCCAATTTAAAATCAGAGAGGATGAAACTGATGAGAGAGGTGATAACAGTCTTGCAATATGAAAGAGAGCCAGGAAGATAAAGGAAACTGTTCTTTGTGTTCTCTGAAGGATGGGAAGCAGAAATAAGTTCACATGGCAGTAAAGAGCCTTTAGATGAGACATCAGGAAATAAAACCTTCCTGACCATAAAGGTGCTTAAGCACCGAGCTGGATGCTGAGGGCAGTTCTGGAGGCTTCTGAGGTCATGCCTGTCAAGTGTGCATGAGGAATGACAGATATGAAGTTGATCCTGCCTTTAGGAAAGGGTGGACTAGATGGTCCCTTGGCCTCTTCTGCTCTTTTGTGTACACTGGCTGAGAAAAAAAGAGAGTCTTGTGCTCACCTAAGAGCCCATAGCTCAAGGTGCCCCCTTGCACAGGGACTGAGTTACAGCTGAACAATAATTTTGATTCTGGCCTGTCTTCCCTTGGGAAAAGTTGACTTGCAGTCTTAACTGAGCTCAGTTCCTGCCATTGCAGGAAATTTTTCCAAGACTGAAATATTCAGCACAAACAAAACATATTTTCTCCAGCCTCAGCCTCAAGAATGCTCAAATAGTTTGGGCTGAAAACCCACACTCCATTTTACCTATTCATTTGAAAATTAGGCACTTTTATTTTGGAAACATGGTACAGATATACTGATACACTGGCAGCCAGCATGGTAAGCCCTTGAAAATATTTTATAACAGAAGTTTCTGTAACAGACAGAGCTGCTGTTCTAACAGTAATAAGTACCAACATTAGTTCCCAGTGACCTTTAAAATGGCTAAAAATGAATTTCAAATGTTGAAGACACAGGTGCAGAAATCCCAGGGAGAGTGCAGTTCATTTAGTGCTCTACCTTACTGCAACCCAAATACCAAGGAAGTCTTAAAAGACATTTGCTTTTGAGCTACTTTATATGAAAGAGACAGGAAAAAACCCCAACCAAATATGAAATTGATTCAATTGAATATTTTTGTATTAATTACTGAATGTGCTGAAAAAAATCAATTAAAAAAATGACTGAAAGTGATCTGCATTGTCCTCTATCACCTCTTCCCTTACCTGCCACAGAAGAACATGAGGAACCCACTCCTTGAAGGGACCTGGCAATAAAGAGTAGTGCATAGCTTCCAGAGAAGGCAAACACTGCAGAAAAAAAAAAAAGAGGTAATTTTTTAAAATTAGGTTAACTCTAACAAGGTTAAAAAGTTAGATTTCTTGAAACTATCACAAAAACTTCCTACAATTTAGTCAAGTGTTTACAGTGACTTGTGCCACTTTCAATGCTAACTGCATTATTTTCTCTTATTGCATTTAGATGTGTCAGTGTTGAATTGCTCTCAGGTGTCTAAGCCCCCAGGTAACACAGAATGCAAGAGCCCAAGCAGTTTTAACTAATTACTGAGGATTTGATCACATCTGTTCTGGCTCAGCTGCACACAAGAGGAGTAATAAGACTTTTCTTTCCAGCCTCACCTCTCCACGCTGCTTCATTTACTGCTGCCCAGTCTGGAGCTCCAGGCACTCAGGGAAGGCAGGATGTGACACACACTCACCAATGTTTCCTCCTATAATGAGTGGGTGGAGAGAGGTTTTCCCCTGGTGCTGCCAGCCCCGTGCCAGATGTGTGGAGCACAGCTGGCTGAAGGTGCAGGGAAGCCAGATCCCCCCATTCAAAACCTTCAGCAAGTTCCTTCTTCCTCCCAATAGTGGAGAAACTGCACCAGAGGATGTGCCACTCTTTCTTTCCCCGAGAGATTTAATCCAAGGCTTCCCCCTCAGCCACTCCCTGCCTTTTGGGACAGAGCCCCTGGATACTGCACTCAGCCTGGCTAAATTCCCCATCCACAACACTGGAAAACAGGAGTTTCTCAGAAACCCAACCACATCTCTGCTTGTAGAGCCCACGTGTTTCTCAGTGTCATTAAATCTACAGTGAGTTTATAAAGCTTTGATTTCAACTCCCATCTGTTGGCCACCAACTAAACATGGGGTCCACGTGCACTCCTCCCACCTGCCCTGTGGGATTGTGCCTCCTGGGGCTTTTCACCACATTCATTTTTTACAAAAATCCCTACTGTGTGGACACAAAAAAATCTAGAAAAATAAAGGAAAAAAGGATTTCAGCAGATCAGCAGTTCTCTCCTGTGCCATGACTTAGGCTCACTACTCCTATCTACATCCCAGCCAGAATTTATCTAACATGTTCCTAAAACACAGAGTTGTCAGTGGCTCTAAGAGCAGGTTATCTTCTCTAGTTCTTCAGTCCCCTTGATGATACAGTTTTAAGATCATAGAATCACAGAATATTTTGGGTTAGAAGAGACCTTACAGATCTCCTGATTCAATCCCCTGTAATGACCAGGGACATTTTCCACTAGATCAGGTTGCTCCAGGCCCTGTCCAGCCTGGCCTTGAGCCAGGGATGGGGCAGCCACATCTCTTCTGGGAAGCCTCTCATTATTCTTTCTTTTATGCACAGTGGACATGGAAAACTGTTTGTCCCCTTTCCTTTTTTATCATAGGCTCTAATACATCTTACATCTGCCCTCTGAGGCAAAAATTGTTCGTTTACCAATCCTCACAGGCTTCTAATGAACCTCGATATTCTCTGTACTCTTTCTGTCTGGGCCACAGCTTTAAATGCCAGGCCCAAACCAAACATAAAACAGCAGCTGAAGCCTTATCAATGCCATTAGAGCAGGCAAATTATCTCAGCTGACTTGCAGGCTGTGCTGCTGTTTGCACATCCCACAGAGATGTTTAGCAACGTTGTGATCCTGTTGACTCATACTCTACTCACGAGCCACTGCAGCCTCACGATCTTTCTGATAAACCCCCCTGATATCTACTGGTTCAGGGCCTTGCAAGACAGCTCTCCCGTGGCTGTCTGTTCAAAACTGTCTGAGCACTGCTCCAGATCAGAAAAACCTGAGAGGTTCAGCTGAGGAACAGACCGGCTGAGGTGGGATGAAGAGTTGTGATTCCTTCCCAACGTTCCCAAGAGACCACTTGTTCAATCTCATCAGTACCACCATCAACATGGAGCTGAGTCCCTTAAATTTTCCTTGGAAATTAGCCCCCATGCATCCACAAGAAGAATTCCTAGTGATAATTATTATGGAGCATTTATTTTTAAAAGTTGTGCCTGGGCCAGAGCAAACCAGATGTGGACACTTACTGATAGTTGAAACAAACATGATGCAGAAGCCAGCAAACAGTGGAATCTGGTAGCCTATTCTGGAAAACAAAGCAAATATTCACATTTCTGAGGTTGTCCCACTGAGGATTTGAGTTAGTCTTACACGAGTTCACACAACACACAAACCCAACCTGTAGTTTCTTGGTAGGCTTTGAACTATTTATTGTGGACCACAATATGGCCATATTTGTCCACATTACAAATTTCTTTTCAGCTGACACAGCAGGCTTTGTATCTGAAATCCCTGGAAGGAATCCTTCTCATGATTGCCCTGTTCTCATTCTGCCTTAATTGTTCCCAATAAAACCCCTCTGGGCCTCCAGGAGGTTGTCAAAGATATGCCAAGGGAAGATTTCCCTGGGTGTGCTGAACTTTGCAACACCCCAGTCGTGTTTCAATGCTCATCTGTTTCCATCCTCATGAGACAATGATTATAATGAGACACAGCCAAGCCAAAGGCTTTTTTACTGGAAAAATTTGTCATCAGCTTTTCTGGGAGTTTTGCCTCAGGAGCACTGGAAGAGTCCCAAAGAGCCTGAGAATAATACTTTTGCTTTCCATGGGTTTAGGAGTAGAAATGGAACTGATCAAAGCTTTCCTCATCAGACCATTTCTTCATTAGGACTCTAAACAGCCTGTAGAAATGCCTGGTTGCTCCAAGTATTTTCAAGTTTCCAGGAAATAAAGAACTTCCTGGCTGGGAAGCAAACACATTTTTTGAGCAGATAAAACTGAAATTTCAACCAAAAAAAAATCACAATATATTATTTTTCACACCATTAAAAATCTACCCTAGAGTCAAAACCTAGGTAGCTCTGAAGAGAGTGTGCATATTCTATCCAGCACACTTTATTCACAGCTTCATTTTTTGTAGGATTGTTCATCTCAAATGAATTTACTAGGACGTTATTTAATGGCCAAATTCTTCACCAATGGATCATGCTTTTCAGAGGAGTATTTTCAAAGTGTTTCAGATTCCAGTGATTTGACAGTGTTGTGCATTTAAATGGGCAGTATTGGCTAAAGCAGGTCAATCAAATAATGGAAGGGTCAATAATGGCCCTTTTAATAACAGTAGTCATGACATAGGCAAACTAAAATAATTATTCTGAGCTTTGTTTTTGTATTAATATTTTTATACAATAAAGGACCCTTGATAATGGAAAACTGGCTAAAGTGCAGAGCCCAATGTTCATTGTTTGCCTCACTCTTCTGAATGAAACAAATTGAGCTTTCATCTGGTATTTTGCCTTAAATCATCACCATATTAAAATATGATAAAAACATAGTGCACAGAATTTCCCAGTTGAAATCTGTAAGTGGGTGTTGTAAATATCCAGCAGAGGCTGGACACCCATGTGCTGCTTACCTGTACTGGTGTGTCCAAAGCAAATTAAATCCCTATCACAAACTTCTCCTGTGGCCTTAGGATAACTTCAATCTCCAGCACCTTCATACATGATATATAAAAGAGCAATGGTTTTTTTTGTCTGCTTTATTTAAAGTGAATGCTTTGTTCTAAGCCAGCCTTTCCCTTGCTGGGTGTGTAATAGGTATTGCACAATGGGATGCTGGTCCCCACTGGTGTTTCTGTGTGCATGAGGAAATACAAAATTACCTCTTGCCAGCCTCTTACCTGCCTCAGAGCTGAAGTGAACACCTCCCTTCCCAGTGGGCCCAGGTAGAACAGGCCACAGAGAGTTTGATCATAATTGCTTTGATTTTGAGTTTTTCAATTAAAGAAAGCACTGATAGGAGTACAGGCAAAAAATAAATAAACCCGGCAGGTATGGATACTGCTGGTGGTGGACATTATCAGGTTTCTCTGGGGTATGAAAGCAGAAGGTGAAGGTCCTTATGCCTTTTCCCACTGCAAAGTAAAGTAGGGTTGGATCTGTCAAGGCCATCCCAGACAGATGGACACTGTGAGGGAGAATTCTGTTTCAGTACAGAAATCAAGCAATTCTTAGGCTTGACACAGGATCTATGAGACAGCAATTTACTTCTGCTAAAAGTACACTGAAATAATATTCAATTATTTGCATGAAGAGAAATGTCATCCAAATTGGCTCCAACGTTCACGTTTCCATCATTAAATCGGAGACATGAGCTGTGAGATCTCCCATAAACATTCAGGAGTTAAACACAGGGCAGTGCTATCATACTAAATAAAGGAGATTTCAGCTCTTCCAATAGGCTTCCTACACCTGGGAACTTTCTGGTGGTTGAAGGCAGGAAGAGAACAAGCACTTTGGAAGTCACTTCTAATGCTCAGTGTAATACTATTCAAGCACTGGTCTTCATTTTTGCAGTTGCTGATATTATTCTTTCTTTTCCTTGGACTAACAGGGCCACAGCAAGGTGGAAAGTGACACATAGCAGAGGGTGGGAGTTAAACAAGCTCTTATCCTACCTGGAAGGATAATATTGCCCAGAGCATCCCCCACAATGCAGAGATGCACAATTCTGGAGTGCTGCCCCTGCATGGGATTGCTGAACCTCTAGAAGCCACAGCTGGGCTTTCTCAGGGGACAGTCTTGCCCAGGTCCAGCTGACATTTACTTAGATATGCAGATTGTCCTTTCCTGGGCAACCTTAACAAACCCTGCCTCTTAGCACACCCTGCTCCTCCTGAAATTGCAGCACTAGTTAGTTGGCAGTTGTGCCACCACCAATGTCAAATCTGCAGCTGGATTCCATGGTCTGTCCTACAGATGTTAGAGAGCACAGACTGGGAGGTTTTGCTGAACAAGTGCATTGTACAACACAAATGAGCATAAAAAGGAGAGGCACCACCTGTAACAGCCAATTCAGTGATTCTGTCCCTTGGTCCTGGGCCATTCATGTTCTTGCCATGTGAAAACAGTCAATGTGCAGTTTGTCCTCAGCCATGACATGGCACCCTCCATCACAATTCCCTCTGCATTTTGTTCCTCTGCATGTATGCAACACCAAAGAATACCACAGCCTGTCTTCTCTCTTATTTTTTCTTGTTACTATGGCCAAGCATATAATTTTCTTGGGCACTCCTTTCAAAACCCTCCAAGCAATTCTGAAGCAGAGTCCAGCATGTCTCACCAAGGCTACTTGCAGATGAAAGTGCTTATTATGAGTATTTCTGATCTCTGAAAAAGCCTGAGTCCCTACTTGAAGGAGAGAAAGGAAAGGTTGCCACTGATGGAGGATGCCCAAATCAACTCCAGACACTGTGGTTCCAGACTGTAGGACTCTCAGGAAATTATTTATACCCATTAACAGGATTACTCCAGAATAAGACAACAGATTGTTGGTCCTGTGCAGCAGCACAATAAAGGTTACATTGACCAGGTGAGCAGCTGTGGATTATTAGAGCTTAATTATCAATTACAGTGCTGCAAATCCACTGAGTCCAACCTTGGACTTGCTGTTACACAGCTCCATGGTACCCCTGTGAGCAGCCCTTGCTAGCTCTGTCCTGGCTGGCACTCTGGCTCTCTTCTTCACTGGCAGTGCAGACTGGGGAGGATTTATGGCAAGAATATGTTCCTTGAGGTTCTGAACCAACAAACCACTCGATATGTGTGGAGTTAAAGAAGAACATGTGGGGTCAGCAGGGACAGGGCGTGTGGTCCCTGAGCTCCCCCATGCTGGAGCACGGGGAAGGCAGAGGGACAGAGTGACCTGCAGAACAGGTCACTTCAATCTCCTGCCAAAACCTGAAAGGAAAGCTCACATAGCAACTGAACTGTAAAAGTGTAGTTACAAATGTTATTTATTCCTCTGCTTCCTTCTTTGTGTGTGTCTTGGGCACGAACACATTGTGGCCCCAGCTGCTCTCTCTCTCTCTCTCATGCAGAGGGGTTCAAAGCTGTAGCCAGGATGGTGCCAAAATGGTGGTGATGAAAATACCTAATAATTTTTTAATGATTTCTGAGGCTGCTATGAATAAGGACAAGGTTAAAACTACAAATTTTTTCAGAGTAATGAAAAAAAGAAGGAGACACACATGGCAGAGGCGTTGATTGGCTCTGGGGGTTGAGGGGTTGGCACAGCTGGGCTCACAGCCTGGTACACAGAGCTTGGTGAGAGTTTGAAAAAAGCACTGGAATCAACCAGAGAATCACAGAATGGTTTGGGCTGGAAGGGAGCTTAGACCCCTTCCCCTTCCAAACCCCTTGGGCAGGGACACCTTTACTGAGCCAGGTGGCTCAGAGCCCCATCCAACCTGACCTCAGGCACTTCCAGGGATGGGGCAGCCACAGCTTCTCTGGACACCTGTTCCAGTGCCCTTGGATAAACCAGTTAGTTATAAGGGCAGCCTGTTGCCCACTCTCTTCACTGGACAGCTTTAGGCAGAGCCTCCACTCTCCCCCTGCCAGTGCATCCTCCTCACAAAGTGCCCTGTGTCAAATGCTGTGCTTTGTGTATAGTTTCTTACAAATTTCACCACCAGGAAAAACGTAACGTGCTTCTGACCCCCAAAATCTTATCAGCTCTGCCCTGAAGCTGTGCCACGGTGGGAAATGTGCTGCTGACTTCCTATGGCAAAGCCATCACCTGTGTTTGCTCTGCTAGGGCTTTGTAAGGGCAGAGGGAACTTGTATTTTTTCAGGAATAGCAAACCTGTTCTCTGAGCCAGGTGTGCCTGGTGTTCCATGAAGAGAGCTGGGCTTTAAATGAGAAATGTTTTTTGCAGAACATACTCCTTGAATGAAACCAATTCTGAAATTTGTTTTTGAAAATCCTCACCTTCAGTAATTATTATATTATTATAATTTATTATATTATATTATTATACAATAATATTATAGATAATGTATATCAATATTATTAATAATAATTAATAATATTAATATATAATGATTATATTGTATATTATATTAATATAATATATAATATTGTCATGTTATTATAATATTAATTATAATTTAATATTATAAATATTAAAAAGAAGGGAAAACAGGCCTCCAAAACTTTCCAAAAACCTAAAAAATAGTGATTATTTGCACAGACTTATATGAGGAGAACATCCTGTTGCTGGCTGTACAAACTCAAGCACTCAAAGCCAGTGCCTGGGGAAAACCAGCACTTGACTAAAATCCTAAACTACTCTTGAACAGCTATATTTGATTGAAAAATAAAAATCACTGTACGCAGTGTGTTACTCATTTGAAAAAGAAACTTACTGGGCATCTTAACCAACTGTGCACACTGATCTTGAAACAAGAAACCATTTCTCCTTAAGCTTTGATATTTTGCTAGAATTTTGTAGAAGCAATAAAGGCAAAAAGCTTAGCAGTAACCAAACAGCTTTTCAGTGGTGAAGAAGAGTCTTTCTAATGATTACACAGATATTTTCTGTTTGATTTATACAATCACAAATTTTAGCTAACCATAGACATTGTTATTAGAAATTGTCAGCTGAAGAGGGGGAAGGTATCCGATCACTTCTACAGTTAATTGATAAATGAGTTAACTGATATTTCCCACTAAACCTTTCTCAGAAGAAAGGCAGATACCAGTACCAAGATACAAATAATGCATGAAAGAAAACCAGTGAACCCTAAATCTAATTTAGGGCCACTTTGCCATCAAGGCACTCACTTCAGCTGTACGAGGGAAGGGTTTGTCATGTGGGATGATGGGATGACGTGCCCCTTGTTTTTCCTTCTCACACTCATTGAGCATGTGAGCAAACCTGCCCCTGTGCCTGCAGTCACACGCCCTGCCCCAGGCAAAAACCTCTAGGATGTTTCCAGGAGGAAAGCTCAGCTCCCAGCACTAAAGTTCACACTGGTGTGGTGCCAACCCTGCCCCTAAAAAGAAAGGGAGATGCTACAAGGACAACTCCTGCCTCACTGCCAGCCCCAGGGATGCATCACACACATCCCAGGAGCTGGATCCAAGGGAGAGGTGTGACCACACAGCATTCTCCTGTTTTGGCAGGCTCTGGAAATGGTGGTGCTGACAGGAAAAAAAAAAAGCAAATATCAATATGGCAACAATTTAGGCAGTTAGGAAAATGTAGAAGCACACCCAAAGAACTATTACAAAAACCTTATTTGATGTTATGTTACTTTACCTGCAGAGGAGCTTTGATATCCTCACTAAACAATGCAGGTAAGAAAAGTCCTTCTCAACTTGCATCAATATTTGTGCAAAAGTAATTTTGTGGTGGCATACTTATATCTGTGTAGGTGACACGTATTAGTGATAAGGGGAAATGAGAGAGAAATGAAACTGTCTCTCTCATTTAAAGCTTTTGTGTTTAGATCAGTTCCACAGATCAAACACAGGCTTTGAATACTTAACACTGGGAGTCCAAACGCTGCTTAGCCCTCAGCTGGATATTTTTATTAGATTAAAAGGAAACAGTCAGACTATATACATATAAATAGTAAAACCTAAACAAGGTAGTTTTGGCTTCAAAATCTGGAGTATCTGGCATTTGAGTGTGTTGGTTGTTTTAAATATTCTCACTTATGAGGGACACTGACTGCTTAAACAAAAGAGTTCTACAAGTACAAATTTCTGCTGCATATTATTTTCTGAAAGGAATAATTGTCTATGAAAACAGCTTACATAAGAAATATGCAGATCAGTGCCCCAACTAAATACAGTTTGGAGTTTATTTCCTGCAGAGATTCGTCTCATAATCTGTTTGGGAGGACCCAAGCTGCTTCTGTGGGAAACAGTTACACAAAATGCTAACAATGAAATCAAATTAATTATTAACTGCAAACATTTAAATGATATTATATATACTTTTTAATCTCCATGTAAACATCATCAGTACTTGGATTTCGAGAGGGGCTTTGAGTCATTGATATCAGTGTTTATAAGCTTGATCTTGGCTCAAATAAATTTTCTGTGAAGTCCCTTTTAAACATATTTGGTTCAAGACATCATATATTTGCAAGAATTTAGAGGGAAGGAATTAGAAGGCTGGGCAGAGTTATGTACTAATGGGGATGTGGAACCCACTGAACCTGCTGATGAACATGGCATCAGCAAAGCTGGACATTTGTTCACTTTTCACTGAAGTCCACACAAATTTCCCACTGATTCTCACCTCAGACAGCTCCAAACCATCACACACCAAATCCCACCAAGAGCTGCTCATCTCAGTGAGAGCAGGGAAGGGATCTGAACCCTGCCTACAGTTACAATATCAGCTTTGCCTAATGTGGGTGTCACAGGGACATGGACAACTCACAATCTTTGTGAATACCACATTGCAGTGCCTTTTGGCCTCCTATAACTGTATGGGAGATATTTCAACACCATCTCAGCAAAGGCTTCTATGAAAACCCAGGGTCTCAGGAGCTGGACAAAAAGTGTGTGATACTGATGGCAGATGTGCAGCTACTTTGGAAAGGGTGTAAATGCTTAGAAGTGTTCACCAAACGTATTTCACTAAAATATTCCCCCAGAAAAAGCAAGAAGGCAGAAAGCCAGGGCCAAAGGAGAATTAATAACATTTCAAATACCAAAACATCAGTGTGAAGTCCTCAGTGATGGTGCAACATACCTGTTTGTCAGAGGCCCTATGAAGGGGTTGGTCATCAACTGCACTGTGGCTTTGGAAGCAAACAAGAGACCGACTCGGACGTTTTCGTTCAGCAGCTCCTTGTCATCCTTGGGGCAGTCAGAGGGGGAAGGAGTCACACTGACAACCATTTGTTCTGTCTGGCTCTGCTGCAGCTCTCCGGGTTGTGTCTGCTCAGACTCGTTTCCAGTGACCATGGTGGAATTGTCGTAGTAGGAAAAGATGCTCTGAAAATTGTCCATCGTTGCTGAGGGTAGGTTGGGCTTAGTGGTCTGGATTTCTGTGGCATTTTTCTCGTGTTCGATGCTGTAAAGGTAACTGGGAATTATTGGCACTGGAAAAACAAATAGAATACATTGGCATCTTACTATCAGGTTATTTGTAAATGGAATCACCAAGTTTTCTTGCTTGCTTTGCCATTGATCAGGAAATACAAGGCTTTCCTACAGGGCACACTCAGAAACAGGGAACTGATAAAGAAATTTGCTCATGGGAAAAAAAACACCCATAACTCAGAACTGCAGTTTAAAACAAAAAGGTCGTTTACATTATTCTTTATTTTTTTGCTAGTTTTTGTAAGATTTCCATAAGGTTTTCTATACATACATCATTAAGCAAAATATTAGAAGTATCAAACCCCATATCTGAAGCCTCTTTGCTGCATGTGGCTGCACAAGTCCTTTTACTAGGCTGTTAAAGTCTGAATAATGAGAAGAGCATTGGAATGATTATTAAACCAAAATATATAAAAAAACCCCAAACATTTCTAAAATAAGCCACAAAAATATTGATAGGTACCAGCCAAAAGAAGGAAAAAAGGTAACAGACCTATATTAAGGAATCAGAACTAATACATTGATATTTGCATGTCTCATTATTTTAAAAATTACATTGAAAGGTTCATCCAAAAGGAACCATGTTTACATGCTTTTAGGATCTTAGCTGTAATTTAATTGCATTAATATATATCTCAGACATTAGGATTTCAGAGTTTGTAAAAACAGATGTCAGGTTCATTCATTTTAATACAAGTGACAGAATCACCCCTTCCCATGTTGCATTTCATCCTGAAAAAGCCCAGCCTCTCAAGTCTGCAAACTATCATCATTTTTAGGGCTTCTAGCATACATATTACTAAATAAATAATTCAATATTAATAATTTTATAGGGAAGTATATCAAAGTAAAAAAAAAATCCAAAATCAACTTGCGAAAAATAGATATTTTTTTAGCTAGGGTCTACCTCATGGCATCAACTTTTAAGCTGAAACCCCTTCACGAAATTCTGGAGCCTGATTCAGAAGCTGAGTCTGCAGCATCACCTGGGAGCTGGCTCTGCACAGACCCAGTCACTTCCAGGAGAACCATGTGCATTCATGTGTGTTTGTGTGCTCATCCATGAGCCACCGGTTACTCTGGACCATTTTCTTTCAATTCATATAAACATTTGAATATGAGGAGTTCTGTGTCTACCAGTGAAAAATATTCAATTGTTTTATTTGAGTAGATTTCTGAATCTTGCTGCTGAAGCCATTAAAAGTTGGATCTTAGATTTTGATCAAAACTTGTATTATTTTATTAAACTAACTCATGGAAATGCTTTTCTTAAAAGTGACTTAGATAGTTTTCTTATTTTATTAAAAATAAATAATAAATGAAAAAGAAATTATAATAAATGAAAAAGAAATTATATTTCTTATCATTTTAAGACCAGTGTGGGGGAAACAGGAACTATCACAAGGAAACAGGCATCTCCAATGTTATCTAGCCTGTTGTTTCAGTTGCATGACCACAGGAGAAAAAAAAGATGAGCTAAAAATACTGTTATCTGTCATTCTGTGAAGTATCAGTGGCGTTTAGCAGCAAAAAGGAAAGAAAAAGAAAAAAAGAAAAAGAGAAAAAAGGAGTTATTAAGACCTTTTTATACCATTCCTTATCTTGCAATTAACATGGAAATAAAGCAAGACTTTGATGTCCACGGCGGCGCGTTTGCAATGCCTGGAATATAATTCATGGTTAAAAACAAAAATAAATTAATCGGTGTTTGAAAATGTTGGGTTTGAGAGCATCCATCAGGCATTGAGGGAGCACATCTGCCGCCGATCATCCCTGGCAGACACCGGCAGAGGGAAACAAGCCCAAGCCCGTTTAACCTACCGACCACGGTGAGCAGCATGTTGTCCAGCAGCAGGGCGATGAAGACGATCAGCAGGATGAGCTTGCGGGACTGGCGGCTCTCCCGCAGCCAGCGGAGCAGCCCGAGCTCGCCCCAAGCCATGCTCGGGCCCGGCGGGGACACACGGAGCCCGGAGGGGACACGGCGGGGACACACGGAGCCCGGCGGAGCCCGGCGGGGACACGGCGGCTCGGCGCTGCTGCAGCCGCGCTGGGCGCTGCGCTCCCGGCCGGCCGCTGGCTGCCAGGCGGCTCGGCAGGAGCGGGGAGAGGAGGAGCGGGAGGGGAGGAGGAGGAGAGCAGAGGAGAGAAGAGGAGAGGGGGCGGCACCTCTGGTCCCCGTGTGAGCCCGGGGAGAGCTGGCCAGCGGCGCGGGGCGCGGGGGGGACTCCCCTCCTCTGCCCTCTTCTGCCCTCCTCTCTCTGTCCCCGCACGCCAGGCAGGGATGATCCGGGACAGCCGGGGAGGGTCGGGCTGGGGGCAGCGCCAGAACGTGTGTGTGCCCGGCGGGATGTGCCAGAACCTCTGTGTGCCCAGCGAACCACTGCGTGCCCGGCGGGATGTGCCAGAACCTCTGTGTGCCCAGCGAACCTCTGTGTGCCCAGGGAACTTCTGTGCGCCCAGCGGGACGTGGCACAACCTCCCTGTGCCCAGCGGGATGTGGCAGAACCTCTGTGTGCCCACAGAAACACTGTGTGCCCACCGAGACGTGCTGAAACGGGCACGGCAGGGAAAAGTCTCTGATCAGACACCGGAGCACATCAGTGCAGCCTTTGGCGAGCCGCACGGAACAACTGCCTAAAATTAGGAATCTCGTGGAATCATAGAATATCCAAAGGGACCCACTAGGATCATCGAGTCCAACGGCCAGCTCTGTGCAGGACACCCCAAGAATCCCACCATGTGCCTGAGAGCATTGGCCAAACATTTCCTGAGCTCAGGCAGCCCCGGTGCTGTGCCCACTGTGCTGGGGAGCCTGAGTGCCCAACCACTGGAGAAAAACTTCCTCCTGATATCCAACCTAAACCTTGCCTAACTCAGCTTCATAACTTTCCTTGAGTCCTGTGACTGATGAAAGGGAAGAGATCATTATTTGCCCCTCAGCTTCCCCTCATGAGGTTTTTAAAGACCACAATGATGTCCCCCCTCAATATTTTTTGTCTTCTCTTCATGGCATTCCAAGTGTTTGACTCAGCCTTATCAATTTTTTCTCAATTTATATTAAAAAAGAGGTTAACCACATTGAACTGGCCAAGAAACACATTCTAACAAAGGTTTCCACTTTTGTAAAACTCTTGTCTTTCATATCACATAACACACTGCTTTCTTTTAGTCACCAAAAGCTGAACTTTGTGAACTGTGCCTTGCTTCACAGAGCCTCACTTTTAGAAAAACCCACTGAATGGGAGGGAGTTCAGTAGCCCCAGATCCAAATGTCATGCTGAAGAGAGTGACATCAGCACTACACAGGTCATTTATTTCTGTAGCTCCACTGCCTGCTGTGCATTTTAATCCTTTTAGTGGTTTCCATCTTTGGTGTGATGTGATTTCACTGCTGATGCAGGTTTCTTAGGAAAGTGCTCAAACTTCTGCTGGTGCCTCTGTGGCAGCAGACATTTCATGCTGTAAACACCCAGACTGAGAACAACAGACATTTACACTGGAATTTTGCCAATGTCAGTTATAGCAGGAGATAAATGTTTATGGTCTAAAGTGCTCTCTTAGGTCTTAATCCATCTCTGGATGAAGTTTAACAGGTCCTGGGAATGGGAGTAAATTTTCAGAACAGTGGATTATTTGCTATACACAGATTTTTCTAAAAGGATGAAAAATGGGAGAGGATCTTCTGACAGCTCAGCTCTCTTTTGATTGCATGCAGGTAGCTTTGATTTTATTTGACATTCCACCATGTATTTATTTCTATATAGAACCTATAATGCCAGCACATGACAAATATCACCCAAGGCTATTAATAGGTTATTGATTCTTGAATGATGGCTTATAATTGGTTTGGGGTTTTTAAACATTTTTTAACCAGCAGCTTCAGGAGTGGGACACGTACCTATTTGAAGTTGGATTTCCAAAACTGGACTTCTGTATTCAGAGGAAATAGAAAAATACAATCAACTGGACTGAATTGAGGAGAAATGTCTCATTTTTTGAGTGTCAGATACCAAATGTACTTAGTCAAAAAATGACATTATTTAGTTGACAGCTTGCATGGATTGCAGTAGGAGGAGGGGAGCACCAGCTCTGGTCAGCAGCAGAAGCAGCATTAATATGGAATGCACATCAGTGGAGTGTCAATAGCAAAATTTTACCAGGAAAATGTGGGCCTGGGTCATTTTTATTCCCAACAGTTCACAGGGGAGCGAATCAACAACAATGCTGTTGTTTTGTCACCTGCTAAAAGGCAGATGTGGAGAGAAACAAGATGTTTCCCTAACCATTCCTGAAGAGGGACATGACTGTAGAAGCAATTTGTTTCTATCTCTTGGCATCAGTGACATGACAGAGGGGCCCTTCCCTTCCTCCTGCCTCCTCTCCCAGTCCTTTCTTCTGGCACATTTCTCCTCCTCATCCCCCTCTTGCTGTGGTGCTACAACACACTGACAATATCTGCTCACTTTGCTGGACTTTTACATCACCCCCCCTTTCCTACCGTCCTGGCTTCTCTTGCCTTCAGCTAATTGATTGTTTGATAAATTATGCTGAAAGACAAATGCAGAATCGTGCCGGTGCTATTAGCATGGGTAGACAGAAGAGCACTCAAGGCCCTTCATTTGCATGTGAAGATGCCTGTTGGAACACAGATCCTTTTGCTTTACCAATGCAGCCGATGGAATTGTGGCTACCCCCAGGCAGGGAGCAGGGCAGAGCCTGCCAGGGTTGCTGCCCTGCAGGTGTGAACTGCATTCAGGCCAGTAAGGATTCCTTCACTGATATCCATTTGTCTTTACTCAGTCATCTCTGTGTCTGCTGAGGAACAAGCAGAAAAGGAATAGGACCGCTGCCAAATCAGCTGTGGATGATTTTGAGTTTTTACTGTTCTGTAATTTTTAATTAAGATTGGTCAAAAAAGAGTGAAGAAAAGCCAGGGAGTTTTTTCTTCCAGTTGTTGTTTTAGCTTTCAACAGAACAGTGGGACAAAAATGCTCAAAAATATTTCATGCTTTGAAAAATACTGGTCAGCTCCATCTCTTTTGCTAGGTCTTTAGTTTTTATTTGCTTTGACTTCTTTAAGTATGCACATGCTTATTGGACCCATATTTAATATAACGTGATCACTTTCTAAATTTTAATCAGAAATAAATATGAAAGAAACTTCTAACAAGAAAATTTTAAAATAAATAAACTCTGAAATTAGTTCCAAAAGCATATATTTATTTAGAAATAAAAATTTTCAGGACTTATAAATACTTCCCATCCCTGGGAGTGTTCAAGGCCGGGTTGGATGGGGCTTGGAGCAATCTGGTCAAGTGGAAGGTGTCCCTGCCCATGGCAGGGACTTTGGAATTAGATGATCTTTAGGACCCTTTCCAACCAAAAACATTCAATTATTCCATTGCAAGCGTCAGGGAGAAATGGAATTTGGTTCATTTGCCTAAAGGTTTCTTAAATGTTGAAATTTAGAAAAAAACCTTCCTGGTCTCACAATCCAGTCTGAGAAATGCCCTACCTTGCTGGCTTCTTTGGGAAAAGTAATTGCTTTTAAAGCTGTCTTTTTAAGATTTACATTTATTTTTAGTGCTTGGAGTTTTAATTTGCAATACTTCGTAATTAACTTAGCTTTCTGCATGAATTAATCATTTGCAGTTATTGCTCCTGGGGAAAATTCCTGCTATAAATAATTCTTACAATTTAAGTTGGAAGGCATACCTGGCAGCTTATGTTTTACTAATTGCAAGTAATACACTAAGTCAGCTTTTTCATCCTTTGCAGCTCTTTCCAGACTTTTTTTCCCCCTCTGTGCCTGACAGTCATGCTGCTAATTACTCTGCAGTGAGACTGTGTGGTAGTTAGTTCCACTGAATAATGCATCCCCTCTTCTCCAGGCACAGAGGGTGTGCATTATATTTTAATCTGCAGAAATTATAACCTGCAGAAAATGTATGTGTGCATGTGTATTTCTATATATACAACTACTCACTATGGCATGTAATGTTCAGAGCAGAGAGAACAAAAGCAGAAATTTTGCTTTTAAGAGAATCACTGAACAATTCATCAATAATGCTAAACACTTATTTGGGTGAACAGCTGTGTATGTGATAAGCAGGTCTGACACGTTCTGAGGGGGTAATTTTTAAAGCTGGAAAGGCTCAGGGTGGAGAAAGGGGGTGTGGGACAAGGAGATAGATTGAACAGCTCCAGTGTCTCTGCTAAAAAGGGGTAAAACATCACTTATTCCCCTCTGAACATAAACACCAACATTAATTTTAATATCAGAATACAGGGCAGACACTTTCCCATCCACCAAGAAACTCTGCAGGAGGTTCTTGCAGAGGTAGGAAAGCTGTGGAGGAAGAGTAGATGAAAATATGAACATAAATAGGTGATGCTTTGTTGGGATGCTTTTGGAAGGCCATACATGTATACATGTGTCATGGCCAAAATCCTGGACTTCTATACATAATGGCATAGGCTGCCTATATGCACTAAATAATTTAACCTGTTAAAAAGTAAAGTTTTTCAAGTTCAGGTACTTATTCTAAAATATTGTTCACACATAGTCTTGACCCAAAATAATAGTAGCAGTCTGAGATGGTGTTCCTTCAGCTTTGCTTTGTACAATTCGCACTGAAAACAAATCAAAAAATACAATATTGTGAGGGTTTCAATTAAGGTCAATTTCAATTAAGGTCAATTCAATTAAGGTCAATTTCAATTAAGGTTTCAATTTTCAATGCATTTCAAATTTAGGAAATTGTATTCTTCAATAAAACGTCTCTAAAATTAACTTTTAAACTATTTTGTTATCCATATTAGAAAAAATCATTTGACAGTCCTGGGCTTGGGGAACTGCTTGAGTAGAAAAACACCACTTAACCCTGCTCCTGGTCTAAACCCCTTGAAGAAAACACATCACCTGGGATACTTAAATCAGTTACAGCATGACAAGAGCGTTCAGGTCTAGATGGGAAAATATTTGTCTACATATATACATGGTAGCTAAAGTAATGACAGAATAAACTCCATGAATGCTTCATCAGTGGCAATGGTTTCCTGGTTTCCTATTTTCCAAAAGGTACATCCTCTTCTTTTGGACTTGCTTGAAAACTTAACCTCAGGAACCAGGAGACAGGAGAGGAAGGAAAGGCAGTGCCCTTCCATCCCACACCCCAAAACATCATCATTTCTCTGCCGGCTTTTAGCACCCAGAATATTTTTCATTTTTGAGAGCAAACATTGCCAAGAGCTGCATGGGCCAGAGGATTTAATGTGTCTGTCCTCATGAGCTCTCCAGGAGAACCACCACACTGCAAGATGGCCAGGGATGCTATTTTTAGCCTTTCCATGGCAGGCTTCGTCTGAGTACTCTGGTATTACTGACCACAGGTTAGTGATGGAGAGATCTGGCTCTGACATGTTTCATCCATCAAGAGGCTCTGCCAAGCACATTAAAAGCTGGAAAATAACTAGGCTAAATAACACCTTGTTGTATCTCTTCTTCCCAAGCTGGTTTTCCTTTCGGAGTGAACACAGTCCTGAGGTCACTCTTAGCTCCATGTTCAATGGGAAGAAATGCTAATCTCAGTTTTACAAACCTAATTATTTTCTTCAGAAATTTGTCTGAAACTAAAAAGCCTCTGACAAAAGCATTCCCCTTATCCCAGGAGCTCAGAGGAATTCGATCATTGCATGTGAATTGTGTTTATATTGACTGCTTACATGTCTTTTGAGACTGGTGTCTTCTAGGTGGCTCTGCAAGAAAACACAATCCCCTCCAGGCACAAACTGTGAACTCCCTTCATTAAGAAAAATGCTTAGCAGTAAGAATGCAGTATGAGTTTGTATTTACAGACATATGCACATAAAGGGAGGTGTGTGTCTGAGATCAGTTATTCAGAATGAGTGGATCAGAATGGTGCACAACCCGCTCACCCTGGGAATTCTTGCGGCGTTGTTCCTTGTTCTTTAACACAGTTTTAGTGCAGTTGGCTTTAAGAATGTTAAACCAAGCTGTAACTTTGTCTTTTTAAAGGGCAAGGTAAGTGTCAATAAAATAAAATAAGGTTCATCTGCCATTTTAGAGGACTATGATGTCACAGTAGAGTCTCTCAAATACACAACCATCAGTGAAAGGGGCTTCAAAAAGTTGCCATACTTAATTAACATTTAAGTGCAAATCCCATCCATCATGAGAAGTGAATCCACTCTAAAATCCTTGAATTGCCTGCCAGACCTACACCTAAATGTATTATCCTGGAATAAACCCTGTGGAAAATTCATAATGAAAAACAAGCCAACCACCCCGAGCAGGTGTGACCTGCAGGCTGCTGAGTGCTGTGATTGCTTCCCATCGATTATAATTTTAGCAACACCTGGGCTGAATGTGCTGTGCTGATGCAGCAGCCTCATGGGTCCTAATGAAATAATTATGGGATAAGAGCACAAAGAAACATTCAGAGCTTGCAAGAAAACAGACTACTGTAATGCAGGAACAAAGATACTAGATCAGCTGGGGGACAAAAAGCTTTTGTGTGGCCTTGTTTATATTGCTGGCATAAATGAAATCTCTTCAGACCTTTATGCAATATGTTAGATATAAGTGCAGTCAATGAGAAATATTAACTGCCTGGTCTGGAGAAAATCACATTAGTTTTACAGGACAAGGCCTTAGATGAAACATCCTGGTCTTACAGGAAAGATGGGAAGGCAGAAGAAGAGGCTTCTGCTACCTACCTACATCTGCAAGTAGGAGCAATCCCAGACAAACATAAGAAGTCAATGGGTTTTTCTTTTGGTGGGTGATAGAGGTCAAGTTGATTGGTGAAATGTACCAAGAAATAAATATATTCAAAATAAAAATGCACGAGAGCCTCTAAAATATCTGAAGGTTAAAAATCGACATTGAACAGCTCTGAATCTGTGCAAAATTCAGTTCTGAGATTGTTCTGAATAATGCAGGAGAATGTCAGTGACATGTGGGGTGCATGAGCTGTACCTCTCAGCCATGTGTGACTCACTCAGGAGCTCCTTAGACACCCAGAACCATCAGTGGACTTACTCCCTCACCCACTGCTTGTGGAGGAAATTCAAAGATTTCTACTCTGGTACTCTGACAGACCTAACAGTTACCTACATGTATAATCCCTGACTTCAAGACGTGACCTTGCAGGACTGGATCTAAAATGCCTTTAGCAATAATTATAAATATTTAAGTATCTCCAAAAGAAGGAAAAAAAAGAGCTTTTTAAAGTTCTCTTTTGTGTAAGTTTTAATTAGAAATTTTATTTCTCTGAAATATCTGTTCTAGAGTCAATGAAGAGACAAATACAAAGTTTATATCTTACATGAGCTTGTTGAATTCTTAACACAGAAAAACATGATTTGCAATCTAAAATGACTGACACCCTTTGCTTCAACAAACCAGCCATAATCTCTTAGATACCAGCATTCACAACTGGAAATGCTGCAGTAAATTTCTCCAGCCAAATTCCTCTCTAAAGATCTTAATTGATTTTCTTCCACCTGACGTGTGTCAGTGCTTGTGGTTTTACTCCGGTTTTCAACAGGAGATTTTTGTTGTCCCTTGGACCATACAGTCTTCATGTGAGTCTAAACACACTTGGAAAAATAGGAAGCCCTGCCTGGGAGTATAAATTGCACTGCTGTGCTTAGTCACAAATGGCTGAGCACAATGAGATTTTACAATAAACCAGAAATGTCTGTGTTTTGTTGTGTCAATAAATGTTCCAGTGATGCTCTTAAAGACAATAAATTACTGCTAATGGAACACTATCCTCAGCATGTAGAAGTCATTTTCCACTTCCAGACATTCTCAGATTAGGTTTAAATTGCCATTAGAAAATCCTAAATGTGTTTGGTTGAAGAAAATCTTTTTAATGCCTAGAAATAATCTGGCAGTGGCTGGTTAGAGCAGAGTTAGCAAGAGTATTCCTGGGGAGAACAGTTTACACATATGGAAGGGAACTTGGCTCCAACAGATCCCTACCACTCACAGAGGGAACAATACACAGAGATTTCAGAGCCTGTAATTTTTTACAGCTGCTAAATGAAGGGAAAACATGCCAGTGCTGAGGAAATCATTGTGAGGGACCGAGTTTACAACAAGGGTGTAAGTCCTGGTCTTGCCCTTGGCAGAAATGTCTTCATAATGTTTGTTCTCCAAAAGCCTTGGCAGAAGTAAGCCATGGACACGGGAAGCAGGGCAGGATAGAAGGCAAACAGGGGAAGGGAAGGACCATAAGTGGAGGAAACAGCAGAAAACTGGACGGGTGTACAACCATTCACTTTTTTTCTTGTGAGTAGAGCTGTTGGTTTCCCTGAGGATCCACTGAAATCCATGGTGGAGTTATCATCAGTGTTCATGTGCTTGTGGTGGCTGCAGGCTGAAGGTGCAAATCCTGGGGTTCTTGCACACCCTCTTTTCTTCAGCATTGGCTTTAGCAATAGAAAATCAAAGCAGGACAAGCCCTCTTTTTTTTTTTTCCTTATTAAGGGCTGCAATACTAAAGACCAGAAAAGTCTGTGTATTTATAAGTGTAACACCTATGAACAACCTTCAAGACTGCCACACTCATCCTGGTCCTACACTGACAAATAAAGAGTTAACTAGAGATGCATAGCATTAAGAGGAACTTCTGTATTGACTTTCTGAGGTTTTTCAGAAATAAATCCACGAGGGATTGGGAAGGAATTTTCAGAGGGACTAATTAGCTTCATGCCCTATGAGAAATATCACTGCTAAACTTAGAGTCTGCTGGACTGCACTATCTCCCACACTAATTACCCCAAAACATGGGGCAAATTATTCTTTCCTGATCAATGCATTCAAATTCAAAATTACATTTCCCTTAGCATAAAGCCTGCTTTATTTCATATTTTATTTTGCTTTGTAGAACCCTGAAATGAAAGGAGAATAAATTGGTGCTGTTTATGGATAGATTTCCATTAGCTACAGCAGGGCTTGCCCATAGATGTGATGTATGGCCTGTGCTATGTAAGTGAAAAATAAAAGTTACTATTTATTGTCAGAAGCCATCAAAACTGGCTGTGCTCCCTCCTGTTTTCTGTCAGTGTTTCAAGCTTTTGTGAGTCTTGTGTAGTCTTAATGTGACAGATAATCTTGCATAGTATGTGCAGAGGTCCATAAGCACAGACATGTAATGTCACATTGATGTATAAACACACGTATTTATATGTGGGTGTGGAAACAATAAACTAATAAACCAAGCTCTGCAGTTTTGTGTTCAATCCTACTTAAAAAAAAAAAACCCTGTATAATGTATGCATTGCAACTGGACATTTGTATTGCAGCATATTTGACTGAGCTTTTCCTGCTGTGTTTATGGACATTTTCCAAGGGAACACAACGAGTAAGAGCATGAAGCTGTGTTAAATGCATTCAGAAAAAAGGGAAGCAAATATTAGCCAGAAGGCTCCAAGCAGTGAAGAAAGTTCTGGCCATTGGTGAACTTGCTGCATATTTTCATGTGAGATTCCAGTTTTAAGGCTCAGAACTTTCCTGGTGCTAGGCCTGCTGACAGTGACAGCTTCTCAGAGCCACAGGAGCCCTAGATGAGCCCTCAAAGGTACATGGGCTAGAGGATTTCCGTGGGTCTTTCAGGGGAAAGCAGCTCAATAAAACACCTCTTTGTACCTGTACTTTCTCAGATGCCTTTATTTTTGCCATTTTACCCAAGTAAGGCAACAGAGGAGCAAAGTTGGCCTGGTGTCAGATGGCTGAAAACCCAGGAATTAACAGATACAATGGCAGGGATGGCTAAAAATCCAGGAATTAACAGATACAGTGGCAGGGATGGCTAAAAACCCAGGAATTAACAGATACAATGGCAGGGATGGCTAAAAATCCAGGAATTAACAGATACAGTGGCAGGGATGGCTAAAAACCCAGGAATTAACAGATACAGATGGCAGGGAATCTCAACTGGTTGTGTCTGGCACGTGGAAAAGCAGCTGTGCAGGTGTGAAGCATGTGGTGTCAAGGAGCCAAATGCCATCAGCCTTCACACAGGTGAGAAAAGAGATCAGCAAGGGCCCTGCTGAGGATGGGAGTTTGAGCAGCTCTCAGGTGAGGCTTCACCCAGTCACTGAGAGCCACTGATCAGCCCAATCTTCCTCACAGGGCCCAAGGAGGGAGCAATTCCGACCTTTGGTGCTGAAAACTCAACGGCAAATAACGGAGCCAGTGCTGAATCAAAAGATGCATTTGTTCCAACTGAGAAGCCATGGACTCCAAAAACTAAGCTGAAGCCAGGGCTTTCCCTGAAAGCATTAAAAAGGCTTAGTTTGGCAACAAGAGATTTTTTCTTTAATAAAGCAGAATGCAACACAATGGATAAGACCACAGAAGCCACGAAATCGAAAAATGTGATTTGCTGAACGCTGCATTTAAAAATCTTCAGGACATCCATCTTTATCCAGGGCCCAGCCCTTGAGCAGGAGAGTATTTCTGCAAAGGGAGTGAAGGGATTCCTCTATGCATGACATCAAAGGTATTAAATTTTCACTATATAACACTTTTGCCTTTCTGGAAAGGAAAGAGAACTTAGGTAAAATCAGGATTCTGTGACATGGAGTATCTTCGTCATACAACTATGGCTTTATATGGTATTTTTATGTCATACAAATATGGCTCTTTTTTACCTATATAGTTTTATACCGTTTTTTCCTTCCATTTTCCTGTATAAACAAAGCCAATCACACACGAAATGTTTGGGGACAGCTTTCCCACAGTCATAAATCCTTCTAGCTCCTCTGCTCTTGCAGCTCACCACAACTGGTGGTTTTGATCCAGGCCAGGTTAGTTAATCCTTGTGACGTTCAAACATTTTAGGGAAGTTCCACGGTTAGATATTCAGATCTGACAAATGTTTAACATCCTACATGTGAGAATTGAGTGGAGGTGACCATCCTGCAGGTGTTGGGACACTGGGGCTGAGTGGGGCCAGAGGGCCAGGGGGCTCGACCTCCACCCGCCATGTGACGCTGCCTGGGCTCTCCATTAGATTAAACATCCACATTTTCCAGCCACCAGACTCTCCCTGCAGGAAGAGTCAGTCATTGTCAATATTTATAAAGCCCGATGAGACCTCCTCACTGTAGGGTGGAAGGCGTTTCATCATTATGAGTTTCCAGCTCTTCAGTGACATTTGATGAAATCCTATTAAAGGTAATTATATTTGAGGGGTGCACGTCTAAGCTTTAATGAGCCTTTATCGTTGTTCATTATCTGATTTCTTCATTTTCGTTTTCCAAAGGTTTGTTTGCTTCACGCAGCTAAATTAAGGGAGAACCATGTTTATAGCCTCTTCCCTTCAACTTTCAGGCCCTTTGCTGTGTTTTGTGACTCTGTGCTGGTGAATATTTGCACACAGTTTCTTGATTTTTAGCTTCTAGGGGATCCCATCATATGTGAGAAGTTATGGACAAGAATAGCTTTATGAATAATAAACAGTCTCAGGTTTACAGGCTACAATTTTTTTTGGTTTTTATTAAAGAAAACTCTTACATAAAGAAAGAGGGTGTTGCATTTTCATAAATGACTGCAGTTAGGGGGATGAAATCCAGGCACTACAGATGCTTCACACAAGAATGATATGCAGATTTAAAGCAGAAATCCCATTTAGACCACATATTCTGGACTGAAAGGGATATGGACCGAGCATCACACTGACTTGTACTAAAGATGAATATCTCCTGTGGTTTGGTTTATTATTTAAAGCCCTGACATGGGAAAAAGGCTCTGGATTTTAACACGAGAGCATATCTTCATTCATTTTCCTCCTTCTCTTTCTGTGCCTTTTCCATGAGGAATCCAGGTAAGATATATCCACTGAAATCTGCAAATTATATCCTTAACAGTAATTATGATTATAATTAACTATCTAGATTGTCTGCAGTAAAGAAGGGGAAGAAGTGATGAAGGTGCCAGTTGGCTTCTGTGTAATGATGTGTTTCCCAATAACTTCCCCTGATTTCTGATTAAAAATCCTTTTTAAGGAAAAGTGAAGAATGTTTTTGAAATTGTACACTGTGAACATTCGTCATAAGGAAAAGCTTCTGATAAGAAATATGAAGCACCAAAATATTAACAGAGCATAGTTTTTCAACATTGCATATCTGTAACTGATTTTCTGAAATAAATATTTCTAATTTCCTAACTTAAGTACTGATTTTTACAATGTAAAACTTTTTCCCTGTTTTTGCCTAGATTGTTATGTAAGTTTAGAGTAGCTGATCCTTCATACTTTAAGATACACAAAACCCAAACCAAGGATCTCAGAATCAAGCTTCTGTAGTCTTAAGGAGTTCTGGAAATTCAAAATTAAAATCTAGATATTTCTACATAGCCATTGGGTTTTTTATGAGCTGGACATCTGCATACTGGGCTGTTCCCAGTCTCAGTTTGAATCCAGTTGTATCTTGAACATCTCTAGAATTTCACTTACAGCTAAATACCATGTTTTTCTTTCCATATGATTTCTCTTTGTCAAAAATAATGAGGTACTCCTAATTCTTTGCAAAAAAAAAAAAAATTATCTCTGATTTAGCTCTGCTAGAACCTGCATCTACATGAAAGGAGCTTTCAATAGGCTGCCTCCATTGCTTCTATTTTCAAATCCCAATATTTGCACAGACTGTCTCTTCACAAGAATAAATAAAAGAGAGAAAGCAAAGCAATAAAAGGAAAATTCAAGGATAAAAGAAATAATTTGCAATCCTAGCGTAGGCAAAGCATCGTGCTACATCTTTGTTTTTCAGCTAACCCAAAGCAACTTCAAAGTTAGACTCTAATGGCAGGATCAATAGCCATAGCAACTAATTGCATTTACTGCACCTGCTGGAAAGTGCAGTGGCTGTGTCCATGAATGCCAGAGTAACCAGGCTGCTTTAAATAACCCAGAGCCTGGCTGAAGGTGTGCCCTTGGGCACCTCTGTGCCAGCTTCAGGATACTCCCCTGCTGATGCTCAGGCTCTGTTCCATTTTTAATAAATATATTCTCCTTCCTCTTCTGCTGTTCTTGACACCAAAAACGTTCTCCAAAGAGGAATTAAAGAAACTCTGTCGTCCTCCCCCAGCCAATGAGTAAAAAATTTTGGCACTGCTGGCACACAGAAATTGCTGCCTGCTTGGCCTTAGGCAGGGCCCCTTCCCCCTTGGACTCCTGCGTGCAGCTCTCCCTCTGCTGTTTGGAGAAATCAGATGTTACTGAGGGCAGGCATTGCCTTTACATTGTTTAGTCATGCAGTGCAGAACAGAAAGGACTTCCAGTCCTGGGCTGGGACTCCATAACAGGCCCCCTCCATATCAGAACTAACCCATCAATAGGGGTTCATCAATATTCTTTGCAACACCCCTCTATCAGACAGCCCTGAGCTGAGCAGTTTGTCACATTGCAGCCTGAGCGTGACCACCTCAGTCCAAACAGCATTTCCATCAACCATTCAGCAGTGCTGCATTTGAAATGTTTACAAAAGCAGAACAATATCCTGTAGCTGCAACTTCTCCTTGTGGATATTGCACAAGCAGAAAACTCTTTCTTTGTGTTTATCAAATATTGTAATCCAGCTGAATTTCTCTGTGAGACTGTATCCATTCAGTGTAAAAGGCTGATAATATTAGAAACTCTTTTGTGTGTGCTTTAGTCCTATTTGATTGCACAGATAACATGCTTCTGTTTCTATTTGTCAGTTTATATACACAACTTGTAGAGTCAGAAATGAACAGGGTCTGAAATGTATAGCAAAGATGATTAAACAGCAACAAAGACATCTTTTAAATATTAACCTTTCCTTTCTGGGTCCCATGAGCCTTGCCAAGAATTGCCTATGGATATATGATCTTATTTAAAGCACACTGCTTTTGTGATAGGTGTTCGAAAGGTAACTCTATGAAATAGATCTTGCTCTTTTTAAAATTTGTTTGTCCCAAAAAACTTAATTGATAAATGTTACTTAATACTCACCAAAATAATATTTGCAAAATAAATGTTACTTAATACTCACCAAGATATAACCCTTGGGCCTCCTGTTACAGCTTTCTGGCCAATCTTTTCTAATAAGAAAAGCAATATTCATTGGGTAGGTAGCAAAATGAGTGCTTGGGCTCATTTTCTGTGCATGTGCAGTCCCTATCCCTCTGTGTGAGAGCAGCCCTTCTGTTCTGTCTTGCTCTTATGTGACATTAACCACTGCCTGGGAAAGCAGGGGCTGCTGCAGCCCCAAGTCACGGAGTCACAGCCACGGCTGGCACAAAGGTAAATGAGGACATTGACGCAGCCCAGAGTAATAAATCTGTGTGGGGAAGATGGATTTGGGTCAGCTTTCATCCCTCTGTGCAGCCCTGGATCTGCAGAGCAGCCCAAGGGGCTCAGTGCTGCTGCTGCCCCGGTCCCTCTCAGAAGCCCTGATGGTCAATCCGTGCTGCTCCAAGCAACGCTGAATTCTGCCCGGATTTCTGGCTAAACTGATGTGAGAACTGCCCTGGAGGAGGCGGGGGGAGCGGGAAGAGGGCACACACGGAGGGCAGGGGAAGGGCACGGTGGCTGCTGTGGCTGCTCTGCATGCTCAGCCCCTGCCCTGTCTTCTTCGAAAGCAAACACGGAGAAACCCGGCAAGGCGCAGCACTGAGGGACAGAAAAGGGGACAGCAAAAGGGCCAGCACCGTGCCACCAGCCGGGACCAGCACCCATTCTCCCCCCTCCTCTCAGAAGGGTACCCCAAGGTCACACAGTCCCCTCCATGGCCCAGGAATGACACTTAGGAGCATGTCACCACTGGTTAACATCTCCTCCTCCTTCACAGTTTGATCAGTGATCCCCGATGTAGTGATGGCCATTGCTGGCAGCCATTCTCTTTGCCTGTGATTTATCTTTCCTCCTGCATGCAGGGCAGGGAAAGTTCAGCATCTGGAGCATCGTTTAGAGGGGTGGTAAGGTCGATGTTATTCTGGGATGGGGCTGTGGTGCAGGAGCTGACATTTTGTGTGTTTACATCAGATCTGCCTCGTGCAGTTATAATCAGCCATGCTACCAGGGCTATAGGCTGGAATGATTCAAGTCCCATGGCCTCTGCCACTGGAACTTAAATTTCACTAAAAATAACAATAATAAGAGAAACTGGAGACATTTAAGCAGAAGTCTGGGCCGAGTATAAGCAAGGATGGAAGAGAACAAATAAAAGATTATCTGTCCTTTGAAACACCCCATCTTCCTGCCAATTCAAATATTGACTGGCTGCAGAATAGGAAGAATCACTGCTTGCAGTGGGATGGAAATGGCAGAGTTTGCTTCAGAGATAACTCAGGAAGCAAAAACGATCTTTGGAGGCTTCCAACAAAGACCAGAGCTCCAAAGCAGGAGAAAAAGCACTTTGTGCCTTGAGGGGGTTATTTCAGGGATGTTTTTTCAGTGTGAAATCTGAGCTGAGGCATAAATTCCACATCCAGGATGCTTCATGGCATTTCGTAGCTTAGAACATCCTTGGCTGGAAAGGACCCACAAGAATCACCAAGTCCAACTCCTGGCAGTCCCCAGTGGTGACACCAGCTTTACAGAGTGATTGTGGAAGCATCCTCCTTGCTGGTTGTTTCCATGGACATGGTGGGAAATGCAGGGGGAACTGATCTGCCTGAAGAGAAAACTTGTGCATTCAGGGTATTCTTCAACCAGATCCATTTTCTTACTGTGTTCCTAACCCTGAAATGGTAACAAACACCTTCCCACGGAGTTCCTGAAGTGAGTACCCATCTCAGACCTCCAGCTGTGCATGGGATGTGCTTGGTGAAATTACTGTAAAGAGCTCCCCTGTTTTCCAACACACCCTAAAATCAGCACTGCTCTGGCTGTGTTAGGGTTTGGTTTGACCATTATTTTAGTTGGAGTGTGATGGATGGTGGTTTGGTTTGACTTTTTAAAATTTTTGTGTGTTTTGTCCAGTGATTTTTTGTCAGTACAAGACAATAAACTTCAAAATAAGTCTTTCTGTCTGAGATTTTCATTTTTCTAATATTAGAAAGGCCTGTAGAGATCAATTATGGGAACAAAGAATTAGAATCTCGCTCCTCCTCTGGCATTAATTAAATCTTTTATCCTATGGTGAGCAAACAGCATATTAGTCTTTGCCACAGTCCTCAAAGGTATCATCACCACACTTCAATGGATGAGGGCAAATAAAGCCAAAGGAGGCTGTAATTTGCTTTAGGTCATTTTTCCAAATTGATGCAAAACAAAAAACAGGGCAAAAATGCCCTGTTCTAGATCAGTTTCTCTTGCCATCAGCCAGTGCTTCCCCACTGGCATGAAGAGCAATGTGGTTTTACCCTTCTTGGCCCTCCTTGCACAAGACAAGCATTGCAAAGGCCTCAGTTTTCACTGCCTGCCTCCCACGTGGGTTTGGGTGGGCCTGGCTTAGGGACTGACACTTATTTTTTGTCTAAAAGGAATGTTAAAGTAAGAACTGATCAAGGAGCATCATAAAATCTCTGCTTTCTCTGCGACAATAAATGCAGGGCATCACATCAAACGATCTTTGTGGCCCCTTTTTGCTTTAAAGCCAACGACAGATTGACTATTCTGTGCAAAGTATTTTGTTATTCTTTCGTTCCTAAGCTTCATTCACGTGCTCGTCCTTTTAAAGTCCCCAGCTAACAATCCCACTGTTGCACAGAATTTTCTAAGGCGTTTTCTGGCAGACGAAGGCTGGAGAGCAAACGGGAGGGTTTGGCTCCATCTCAGCCGTGCCATCTGGTGGCACCGGGCCTCCCGAAGGAACGAGGTCTGCTTGCACCATCTAGTGGCTCCAGGTAACCGAGCCACAGGGATTTTCTCTTTCCAGCACACATCCCCAACGAGCCCGAATAATAAAAATACTGAGGAGGCATATGTAATTTCAGGTAACTCTAAGTGAACAAAGGAAATGCAAAAAGCAAATTCACCTCCAGGAATGAGAATTTTCTTTTAATCAGTTCTTTTCCCCCACACACGAATTTTATTTACCGTTGCCACCATTCAAAGCACAAAACCACAGAATCCTTAAGAAATAAAGTAAGGAAGAAAGTCCTTCCACAACAGTACAAAAGAAGGCATCTGTCCAATCTCACTTCCAGGATCGATATTGTGGAGGTCAGACCTTGATCATTATCACACATCCTTCCTTTTGCAGTTGTTTAAGAACAGTTTTGCTTTCCTCCAGAGAGAAGTCGAGCTGTGAAAGCAAAGCTACAGAGAGTGTCTCATCACTCTAACTGGGTGAATGGAAAAAAAGGCATCTCCAAAGACTTCAGAAGTACTACTGGAATGACAGGAGCTGCATTATTCAGAGATAGAGTCACATTAAATGTCTTTGGGTTTCCATTGAAGAAAATAAGAGTTTTGCAATTGTTGTCAGTCACTCTGAGTGTGGGAATTTACCTGAGCTAAGCAAACAGCCCCTCGTTCTCTCACCATGGAGATCCATGGTCATGCCAGAGGATGGAAAGCCTCCCTTCCTCCTTCCAAAGGAAGAGAGAGGCACTTGGCTGTGAAGTTCCAGGTTATGTTTAATGGGGGCCTAAAGTCTTCTTCAAATACAAATGATTCATTCCTCAAGACAGCATAATATGCATAGAAATTAGAACACATCCACTGCAAAACACACAACCTGCTAAACCACCTGGACAAAAGTCTTTGTAAATTATGTCCTTCACTCAGAATAGCCTCGGAGTCATGTTTGAACAGAAGTACACTGTGACTTGGAAAGACTTCCTAGGAATTTCAGCACTTGCTGTTTGCCATAAAGTGCTTGTTTTTAGGGTCCTGCTGAAGAGTGCCCTACACCTTGCAGAGCCAACAGGAGCCTATTTGGTTTAAAAGGCTCTGGGACTGTAAAAGAACGTGAGCTCCAGTGGAGAAATTTTTATGCATATTGCTTTCCTTTTGTAAATACAAACTTAACTTCCCTTCACTCACTGTCTTCTTTGGGACTAAAAAATTAAATTTATAAAGGCAAATAGTCCAGGGAGGTTATCCCTGTGTTATCTTGCAGGAAGTAGCAGGGGTATATTCTCCAGACTGCAGGGACTCAGAGACCTCTCTGCTGAGCTAAAGGAATGGAAGGATGCACCTTGCTTTGCTGTCTCCAGAGATCCATATAGGCCTGCAGAATTGAAGGGAGGGCTGTCCTTTATCCAGGAGTTCATCTCCCTCCCAGGTTTGACAGTTATAACCTATCAGACCACTTGTGCATCGCCCAGCTCTGTCTCAGACATTATAATCTGCTTTGCTTTGATTTCCTTTCTTTTTCATTAAATCATGTTGTTTTAAGCCCTTCTTGCTATGAAGCTGTCTTCCAGCTAAGCATCTTTCTGTACAATCTTGACAAATATTTCAGGGAGTGAGCCAGGAAGGCTCTAAACTGAAACATCTCCTGTAAGGGAACACACTAATGTGTCTCAGTCTCTTCTCAACAATAACAAGCATCCAAGTGTGGTTGCTTTTCTGACTGATCTCTTTTCTGCACCTGTTTCAGCTTGGTTCTAAGGCAACTCTTGCCTGTGAATAAGTGATGCTCGTGGACCCCAGAGTACAGATTCTTTTACTATAAATCACTTAATCTGGGCAATATAATAATATGACTATAAACACTCTTATGTAAGTACTTCTCTGACACACATGCCTTCTAGTCCAGTCTTATAAAATGTGACGATGATTTGAAATTTTGCAGGTTTATCATATTTTTCTTTCCCCACTCTAGATGTCTAGCAAGACACCTTCCCCACTGGGGAAACTGATTTCCTCAATCTGTGCTTGTGAAATTGTTGCTGTGCTGGATTACACCACTTTTCCAGCTTTCCAGGCAGCTTCAAGCACCTTGAACGAGAGCTATCCATCATCATGAAAACTAAATTAATGTCTGAAGGCTGGCAAACTTGTGCTTTCCTCAGTATTCAGAGTTATCCAAGAGATTAATCTAGAGATTAATCTAGTGATTGATTATGATATTTATGAATACCAACACCCAAAGGCAATGCATTGATCAGGCATTCATTGATTGATTGATTGATTGATTGATTGATTGATTGGCCAGGCCAAGTGCCCACGATCTGGACCACAGCTGATGGGGTGAAGGGGCACAACTGGAGCAGGACAGATGGGCAATGCAGACAATTCCTGTGCCATGAAATTTCATGGTGTTGCAGGAGGCTTCTGCATTCATGGCTCCTATTTCACTGAGGTTCTTCTTTTTTGAAATACACTGCAGCTGCTTCACAGACCTACTCAATCACCCAGTGACACATATTTGTGCATGTGCCATAAGGAGTTTCTCTTTCTTGCTCAGCCAGGACAGGCAGGAAGTGATAAGGGCTGCTTTAGTCACAGAGATGCACTCTGCAGCAGGCATGCAGCTAAAAACTCTCAGATAAACGGGGATTTAAAGTCCTTATCTAAGATGCTCCAAGGGACCACCACAATAAAAATAATAAACTCCAGAAATAATAATTATTAACAGAATTCAAGACCCCAATCCTGCGTTGGGTTTATAATTTCATGATTTTTTTCTGACTTTGACAGAGCTGCTTCTCTCTGAAAGTGGGAACTGTAACCAGTCAGGGACCAAATATTTTTGCCTCCTTATTTATAATTGAGCTGCTCTGAAAGATTGTATAGCCCCATGGTGATGCTATTCAGACTGAAAAGCAGGTGAGATTTTTAGATCAAAGCAGCATTTGCCACAGTCAGCCACTTTAAATCCTTCTGTGTGAAGTGGTAGGCTGGAGAATTTTACAGGAACAGACTCCCTAATGGTTTTTTATGACACCTTTTTCCAAACACTAGAAACACTGAGAACAGTTTCTAGCATGGTTTCCCGTTCCCATCAGTAAAGGCTTATAATTGAACCAATAAAATACCTGACTCTCAAAACAATTGGGCTTCAATTAAGCTCGAGTCAAAGTGTTTATTGGAACATCATCCCTAAAATTTATTTTAATGTCACCTGGAGACTGAGTTTAATGACTACTCTAGTTGCTGTGTTTATAGTGTTGTTATTATTGATGCTGCTGCTTCCCTTTTATTGAAAAGAAGGCCAAGAGGGAGAATATATCCACATTTCTCCAAGGAGGAAGTACATCTCTGACCCATGGCAGGGTGAGCCTCATTGTCCCAGGGAACATCACACCTCTCAGACCCTGCCTGAGGATCCAGGGACATGCTGGGCCATTGATGGGAGCTCTGAGACAGAGAGCTCTGTTCAAAGCCAATGACAATGGCAAACTTAGCCACAAAAAAAAAATTAATAACCACATGACTGCTTAATGTAAGTCTAAGACACCTCTTAATATTTGTCTGGCTTTGACCAAGATCTTGGATTTATTGAGAAATTTCCTTTTCTCCCGAGGCTGCAACCATGGCCTGATTTCAGGTCAGGGCTGCTGATCTGGAAAAATATCTAGTCCTTTCAAGAGAAAAAAAAAGGCAAGTAATCAGTAATTTAGACAGTTTTTTGTAGGAAAATCCTTCCCATGCAAGGACAGTTTAGGCATGAAATGGCTCTTCTAAAACCAGGACCAAAGTGATTAATGGCAAAACATATCCTATTTGTCACTTCTCTCCAAACCTGATTTTTCTAAAGCACTGTGAGCTTTGCCATGGATATCAAAAAGATCAGAATTCAACCCACTTCTTCTGAAATAGCATTTATAGGTGCCTGTTTTAGAAGGCAAACACGTGTACCCATGTTAGTCCTTAATCTCTCTGAGCACAAAATGTGTTCATTTCCTTGGCAGAGAAAATTGCTGTAAAAACCATTTGGCAGTGTAACTTTTCTTGCAGGGGAGAGAGAAAGAGGTGCTGTTGGCTGTCAGATGTTAGTCCTAGCATTCACTATTACAGACCCATTCAGAAAATCAGACTTCTTAGTGCAGCAAATTATGTCCTGCTCTCAAACTCCAAGGAAAATTCATGACCCACCATTTGCTGTCTTATTTCCTCTTCCCAGAAGTGCAAGGCTGTCTTATCACAAGGCTGTTTAAACTGCTTGAGAAACATTTTTTTGATCAAGAATGCCACATATTGCTTCATCTGAAGTAGATCATACCACTGTTTGGTGTTCTCCCAGGAGAGATGGAGAAGCTTGGAATGAGCCTTGGAGAAAGCCAGTCCTCTTTAATCAGCGGTGTGACCTGACACATCTCTGTGTGAGAAGCTGCAGTTACAGTGACAGCATGGCAGGATCAAAAAGAGCTTTATCTTTCAGGTCCTTCCCTTCTTCCCGACGTGAATGGCTCATCTCACAGAGTCATTCAAAGGTGGAATTGTTAAAGCCTTTCCAAAAGCCCTCTCTTCACCATCAACACTTTGCGGTTCAGCCAAAAATACCACCCTACACTCAGAATTATGTTGAAAACACTTGCAGTTTTGGCTGGCAAGTGTATTTGGAACACCATCCATTAAGCATCAGTGAAATCTAGGCAGTCAGTGCTCTCCTGAGAGTTTGGATGGTCGTGTGAGAGATAAACAGCCTGAAATCCTGTGCATTATCAAGCTGGTGAGCCGAAGGTTTAATACATAACTGAATTCCCCAAACTCCAAATTCCTTTAGCAGCAACATCTTCTATTACTTTCCACAAGAAAAGTATGAAGAGGGGAAAATATCGGAAAGTGAGTGTCTTGTACCCACAGCCAGAACCCCAGCCTCCAGCTCTGGTGCTGTTTCTCAGATCTTTTTGCCACATGTGACAAAAGACAGCAAACAGGTGGCTCTGCCCCACGGGGCACAGATCAGAGAGCACGATGACAGTCTGCAGTGCACAGCAGATCAAGGAGCTCTCTTCCAGCAGCACATCAAGTACATTGGCAATTTTATATGCTGATTTAGTGGTGTTCTCTCAGTCAGTTTTCCTGTTCACACAGGAATTTGTGGAAGCAGATAATGTAGCGAATCAATGTTGTTAGCATCGTTGCCCTGACTTCTCATCAGTAGATGCTTAACACAGAAATTCATTTTTCACTGTCAAATTTCTACTCTTTTCTTCTTGCTTTGCTTTGCTTTACTTTCCCTTCTTGCCCATTGCTTTCCATTTCCTCTGGACTTTGATATGTCCTGAAAATACACAAAGTTTTATGCACAAGACCACTGTTGGAAGGATTCTGTCTCTGGCCAGACACTGAGAGCTCCATCGGTTTGAAAAAGCCTGAACTAAGCTCAAAAGAACTGCATTTAATCTACTCTGAGAGTGAATTTTTAACTCAAAGAAAAAAAAAAATAAGAGAAAAGCTCAGATTCACATACAAACCCATAAGCACACAAGCCAACTAACATTTGTTCAAGCACTTCCTAAAACTCTCTAATGAAAACCACGTGCAGACAATCTGTTATTGGCACGTAGAAGCAATACATTCATGGACTTCATTGCCCATGAAGGTTTGCACTTAGACCTCAGACTGCTATTCTAAAAATATTGGCTTCATATATGAGAGATCTGCTGTCTTCACATAGACATGATTTGCCATATGAGTGATGGAGAAAATTCCTTGTATTTCTGCTGCTATCTGTGCCTGTGTACTTTAATAGAGAGAATTGAAATTTATCCTGAGCAACCTGATCTCCCTTGCTCTGTGTGTAAATTCAGGCTGCTGTGTTGGAGGGCTTGGAAAATATTTTTTCTACCTTATAAGTGGTGCATAAAGTGAGGAAGAAATGGAAAGACAGCTCAGCTAAATACTTAAAGTTGGTCTTAGAATATAGCATGTCCTGGCACAACATGCTGAATACAGCCTGTGGAGTTGCTTAGTAGTAGTAATAATAACAATTTTAAAATTGTTGTTACTTATATATAAGAATAATAATTTTTCAAAAAGTGTTTCATTTATGAAAGCCAGGTTAAACTATAAGAGACATCATTCTGGGTTCACAAAACACTCACATTGCATGCAACAGCCACACATGCTGCATTTGATGCTCCCTGTGGTCTGGAAATTAGGATCACAAGGTGTGTTGGGAACCTGGAAGCAAAGAGAACTGCAGGGACTGCTCCCAGCTGGAGTCCCAGGCTTTGCCTCTGCTGAGCCTGCCACCACACATGCAATTAGCATTCATTATATGGCAGCGTTTTTATGATGTGGGTGCATCTCCACCTGGAACAAGTTGAGAAAGCATAAAAGCCATCCAAGTGTTATCAGATGTTACTAACGTTGAGTCCACTAAAATCTGGACTACATCTGAACTACTGGCACACAGATGACAAGTCCTACATCCAGTTAAGAATCTCCTGAGTCCTCAGACGTAGTGCTCATGCAAAAGATGCTTCTGAACGAAATGTCATTCTCTGAATGACAAAGCAGAGGATAAGAGGAATGTTCCTGATGGTTTCATGAATGGCTTTTCAGTCCAGACCCTGTATCTTCTTTCTGATGTTGTTTTATGTCTCAGGAGGGTTCCTTGCACAGACTTGCTGCCCTGCTGTGGCTGCTGGTGGTGAGACCTGTGCTGGAGCCCATCATCCATAACCACTGTGTTGGTTTAAGAAGGGCTCTCCAACCAAGCTGGCTGCACAAACCTTCCCAAGCCAGAGGAACCAGCCCCCACTGTATTTTCAGTCTCAAGCATCTCTTCACCATATTTATGTCGACAAAGAAAATGGCTTTTTTCCTCTGCCAATGCTGTCATTTTCTCCCTTGAACCCTTCTGCCCAACGATTATTTTCCGCTCCTTCCACTCATTCCTCCATGGTTCCCCTGTGATTGCCACACCAGGAATGCCCTGCCCTCTGTCCTAAGTGCTCGTGACAGCTGCCATCTTGGCCCAATCAAGGGGGATTGATCCAGCATCCTTCAGAGTCCAGTGCATTTGATCTGTAAAACTCTCCAGCTGGGGCTGTAATCACTCATATCCGCTGTGGGTTACACATCAAGCAACCCTTTCCCCATCAGTCACGTCTGCCCTGATAGAAGAGTTCTTCAATGAAGCCCTTCACATCTAATCCACCATCTCATGCAGATTGTGATGGGGAAAATTTATGACAAGCAATATTTTGTACTGCTTTGAAGCAAACAAAGCTGACCTCCATGTCGATTTTGTTGAATAAAAACTTCTGTGGGCAGAGACTGTGAATTCTTCCAGGATTTAGTCCATGATAAGAACAGTCAAATCATAAATATTTATGCACTAAATGAGCCATTACTCACTACTTTGTTTCATTTTCATTAACTCTGTGACTATATTTACTGTGTTTACATTCAGATCCTTCTCTACAGTGTGAACTGCTGCTGTCACTGCCAGCCCAAGGCTGCTGCATGCTGCTCTGCCATCTGGAAACTGGCTTCCAGCTCTGAGGGTAAGGGAATCAGGCCCTGATACTGCTGTTGGTATGCGAACACTGTTCCAGTGCACCTGCACAGAAGTCATAAATACCTTTTTATACCTTACAATGCAATGGGTGTCCAACTCTCCACTCTCCTTTAGGTTCATGACACAAGCCAAGTGATCACATTACTTTTACTGCAGACTGGTTGTGTTGTGTTGCCTAAATCACAGTTTTTGGTGATATGTTTTGCACAGTCAGACTGGACTGGTTTGTCTACATGGCACACAAATGTGAAACTAAATATCTACTCAGGCATTCGATTTGCTGAGTGATTTTTTTAGCTCTACAGCAATATATTTCTATGCATTACAGGCATGGAAATCAGGCCAGAACAGGATGGACAGAATACTTTCTGCCTCTGAGAGATAGCAGGTTGCAAAGGAAGAAAACAAAGACAGCAAAATCTGTAGAGAGGTTTCTCCTCATCTCCGATTTAGAACTCAGTGATTATTGATCTAGAATTGTTATCTTTGGATTTAATTGCTATTAAAGTTTTTCTTTCATGGTTTTGTCCCATCTCTCATTGATCTAATGGGAACTTTTAATTGTCACATCTTCCCATGACAAAGACTATCTACGGCTTAATTATATGTTGTGTGAAGGACCATTTTCTCTTCTTTCTGTTTCTTTTCTTAAGCCTGTCACATGTGGGATTCATTTGTCAGGCCAAGCTCTCATAGTGAGAGATGTTTGAAAACCATTCCATCATTCCTTGTTTCCCTTCTCTGAGCCCTTGTAATTTTACACATCTCTCCATCAGTCTCTCACCTCTTTCCAGACTAGAGAGCTACTGCACGTGTCCTGTATGGAAGTTGTTCCCTATCTTTGTTCACCCTTCACCCTGGGCTATAAACTTTTTTCCAAATTTACGTATCCTTTGGGAGGTGAAGGACCAGAACTGTGCACAATATTCAAGAGTCAGCTGCATCATTGGTTTATAGAGGTTAATGGTTATGTGATTTGTTCCCTCTCCTTCTACAAAATCAATTTTCATGCCCCTTAACTAACAGGTTCAACAGGGAAGAAAGCTGTTTACTGCCATCCCTTGGCCATAACTAGAATGATTCGGTGCAGAATCCCTGCTGTAAATCCAGCCAAAATTCCCTAAATCCATAAAGCAAATGGGAAGGTGTTAAGGTACCATGCCAATGAGAAATATATAGGGCATAAATTCAGGATTAACTGCTCTCCATAAAGGACATCCCACCGATATGACAGAAACAAATTAAATTACATAAAGACCAGTTATTAAAAATGCTGACAGGTGTAGAATATCACAAGGAAAGCCTTGAGGGGCAGGAAGTGCAGTTCTATGATCCAAAGACTATGATATCATGCCAGTCCTTTCATTGATTTCTGAGAACTTTGACATAGTACCAAAGTTCTACACTGATTTTTAATCTGAAGACTCAAAATTAAGTAATATGAGAGTAGTGATATGAATGGAGGGACTTTCTACATAACGCCAAAATCACAGCAAACATGACAGAGTTAACTGAAGTTTCTTGCAGCTTCTGTAGTTTTTATTTTTATTCCTATAAAACACTTTTCTATTTACTGTCAGTCATTATATACCTTGCATATCATCATGCTTAATTGCATCTAATTATTAATAAGGACTGAATACATATTGCCACATACGTGGGGTGCAACAGACATAAGATGGCATGTAAATATTCTGAAAATCTCAGCTCCAACTGGTAAATTTGATAATGGAGAATATTGTACATTCCGTCATAATCAAGCATTTTTTATTATCTAGGGATGTTCACATTAAGTGGGCATGCATATCATCTACAGGTTAGAGGGTGGTTAATTAAAGTTAGTGGTTTCTTTCATATGAATTATGTGTTTTTATTCTAAATTATTGACAATTCAAATTATTAATAATATAAGCAAACTCTTGAAGAAACAATTATATTCTCATCCTAATGTGCTCCACAATTATATAATTACAGGATTCTCCCCACATCCCAGTGGAACAGGCAGGCTTTTCCTTCTACAGGTGGGTCAAGCAGCTCCCAGAGGTTGAGCAGTCTGTGCAGAGTGAAACGTGGGTGAGGAGTGGGGATTTCTGGGGTCGGTGTTCAACAGGTGCTCCTTTAACAGCAAGGACATGGAGTGTCACTGCAGGGCTGCAGCCCCTCCAGGTTTGCTGTGTGCCTTCCCCAGACACCACCAAGGAGCAGAACTTGCCACGAGCACCTCGGTAGCTGGACACCGTGGGACACAAATTTACTCCAGGATGAATTCAGGCATCATGAGCCATGCTGGAACAGGAGTGGTTTCAGCTCTGAGCAGATGAGCAATTCTCTGACTGGTTTCTGGACAGGTGACAGAGAGGGAAAAATGTGGTGTCCTTCCTTTCCATGGAACATTTCCCTGGCCAGTGCAAGGTGTGAGGTTTGCCATACACAGCAGATGGGTCCATACCTCTCCTCCCAAGCTCTCTCTGATGGTGAGCAGATGGCAGCAGCAGGGTGTCACAGCTCAGGACAGGGTGTCACAGCCAAGCTGGCCCTGGCTGCAGAGAAGGTGGCAGGACAGGACCTTTCAGGAGATCTGGGCCTTGCTTGGACAAGTACTGAAAACAAAATTCCTGAATTGACTTACAGCAGGAGGGGGGGACAGAAAGGCTGCAGAAAGTAGAGCTTTGCAAAATATGCCAGGGAGAACTGGCAGGGAGAACCTTCAGCTTCTTCATCATGCAGCATCTTTGATTATTTAGGAGGAGGGACCCCTTTGGAAACTACTCCCTGGAGATGCCTTCACCAAGTGCCTCCAGAGGTATTCAGCCTTTTCACAGTCATTTCTCAGAGAAAATCAGATTAAAATATGGCAACTGCCAGTCTAAGGCAGAAATGCACAGAAACAATTTCATCTCATTGCAGTGGCCAGTGCTGGCAAGTGAAGGAGAAATGACTGCTCTTATTTTGGATATATCTTCTTTGATGACATATTTTTCTCTGCACAAAATGAAATCACCTTTTTATACAGAACAATTAAGCGGTCTTGCCCCAGCTTAAAAACAATGAAGACAATTTCCATGCCAATCATAATGTAGAGCGAAAAAAACAAGAAAAACTTGGGATGTTCTAGTTTTGTATCTCCAAATCCAATAGTGGTCAAAGTGATAAAGCAGAAATAAAAGGCTTCCTGGAAATCCATATTTTTTTCCCATTTTGGAAGAATAGCAGCTGCACAGGAGATGTACACAAAGATAACGAGCACCATCAATACAATGGGCACATCTAATTTTTCTAACTCTTTTCCTATTTTGTCAAAATTCTCGATTACTCTGGACACCGCCTTTTCCCTGGCTAGTTCAGGACATGAACTCCATCTCTCCATGCTTTTATTTCTTGCTGCTTGTGTGTTTTCATTCTCCCTGGCAATTAACATTTCGAAAAGTTCCACATTGCGATATTTGGCCGGCCTCCTTTTCATACCTGACTGGCTTCTCAGCATTTCCATAATGGTCAGGGGCTCATTGATGACTATTTTAGACTGTGCCCTGGATTTCAGCTCATTCCTTTTGCTACACGTGGATCCAGAACAGAGTTTAGAGGCAAGAATTTTTGACTGTAGTTTCCTGAACTCATTGTAAGACTTGGATAAGACAGTTGCAAGGATGTCTCCCATGTCTGTCAGGACCAAGAACATCAGAGGGATCCCAAATAAAGCATACAACATACAGAGGTACTTCCCAATCCGTGTCACAGGATAGGTATTGCCATAACCTTGAGCAAGAACAAGAAGGGGAAGAGAAGAGAGAGATGTGATACATAAAATGGCAGCAGAAGATGTGCCCTTTCACTAAATCCAATTAGGGTATTTATATTTCCTTCCTCTAACATATTGGATATGAAACTCAAATTGTAAGTCAGTGCTTTTCCATTATAGTGGGAGAAAACATTGGTATTATAGTAACTGTATTAAATTTTAAGAACCATTTTCCTCCTCATCCTTCAGAAGACATCCATTGTAAAACATCCCCTTTCAAAAGTTCTCGGCTGCTGTGCTTGTTCCAGGAAATATTCACAGGGCTGAGGATTTTGGTCACATCCCCAGTGTGTCTCTGACCACCCAGACTTCTGTCTTCAAACTGCAAGCAGCTGAGTTTGAACAGTCACCTAAGAGATGAGAGTCTGAGGTTTGAGCTGTGACAAAGCACACAAGAGCTCTGAGTACATCAGCTCTCACACTGTTCCTTGTGTAGGATAAGATCTTTTTTTAAGGTTCAGTTTTTCTTTTACTGTAAGATGTATACCCATGCTGAGCATATCCTACTGCAGTGGAGAAATGTCATTGCAATTTGATACAATGCTGTGGGAATATTTCCCATCCAGCTTTGATTATGACAAATTTGCATAGACAGTGCCTGTACTTGCCAGCATTTGAAAAAGATTAACAAAGGGATAAAAGTAGCTTTGGGAATGAGCATGAGGAGTTGTATTTAGCAATGCAGAGGGAGCCAAAATCAGAGCAGATGTTTCTATTTGATCTAGGTCCTCCTTTGAAATATGAAGTCAGACTGAAAGATTTCAAAGGTGTGACTTAAACATTATCATGTGCTCTTTACACAGAGAAATGTGAACACCGTGGTTAATTACAGAACCACAGATTAACAAAGCTGGATTAGACATAAGTAACTGAGAAGCAATTGAAAGACAATATATGCATTATGAATTACCTTTTCCAGAGAAGAAAACAGTACCCAAGAGGACACACAACAGTGGGAAGGATAAGGTTTGACTGAAAAATGAATGTTTCTTTTTAGTTAAATAGCCCTGTGCACAGCATATATGAATACATATTATAATATATATAATGATACAGTTAATTAGTGTGTACCATCACTAGTTACTAAATTCTGACTTGTTTCTGTGACTCAGCTATGCCTCTGCAGTCTGTGCTTGCAGAACTGCTCACAGACTCATTATCAATACTCAGGGGAAAAATTCAAGGGGATTTGGGCTTTGAGTTTAGAAGGAGTGGTTTTGTTTGTTTGTTTGTTTGTTTGTTTGTTTGTTTGTTTGTTTGTTTAGGGTGGTTTTAATCCTCTGGAAGAAATGCATTAGAGAAAGCAGCAATAGGAATTGATTCTGAAGGGTGTTACTTTACCTCTGTACTTACCCACAGTTGTGAATACTGTGCAGCAAAAAAAGAGAGACCCAAAGAAACTCCATCTCTCTTCTGGATTGATAAACCAGACTGGGTCAGCTGTGTTGAAAAGCTCACGGATGTCATCCTTGAACATCTTGTCATTTTCTGTCACGTTATCTGTCACAGTCACAGCAGGAGGCACAGTGAGAGTTTGCAGACCACCACTCAGGGAGCAGCCCGCCTGTTACTCCAGTGAAATATACTCCAGCTGAGAATTTGCTCATATTCTCTTAAAAGATAAAAAATATTCACCTTCTCACCCGCCCCTGTCAAGGTTCTCGCCCCCACCTATGAAAACATCAGGTGGGTTCTGTGGCTTTGGGGAATAAAAATGCAAGGAACAAATAAACATAAATATAAAGAAGCGGGACAAGATGATTGAATAATCAGCTTCCAGCCTGAATGTCCTATTTCATTTTGGACTTCCCAGGAGATTAGTCTCCTTTTGACCCAAAGACACTAAGAAATGTGGGGTCAGCAGTAAGGAGCCAATATGAACCACTTGGATGTCACTGCCCAGTGCCCTGCTGTGAATCCCAGAGCTTGCAACCCTTTTTCCTCCTTCCTGTGGCTGAGCCTTGCTTGAAAGGACATTATTTACATTATTTAATTGACCAAAACTGATCACTGAGTCAGCACAGCTACCTGAGTGAAACTCCAAGCCCATGTAGAAGCCCTGTCACAAATCCAGGAGGATTTTTAACCCTTCTTTTCTCCTCTACCCCCTCCAATCAGCATCACTGGGTCTGGGGTGCAGAACTGCACCTGTCTCCCATCACCAGAGACCTGGTAGGGAAGCTCAGAGCAGGAAAGAGGGAGCTGGAGAAACTTTCTGAGAGAGAGGATTCAGCCCCCAGCAAACTGAAGGAAATACTACAGGAATCTCAGCTGCTCGTTAAGATCCTGGGCAAAAGTTAACCTGGGCAAAAGGGAGAGAGCACAGACACCTCAGGAAAAGTCTTTCCAGGCAGGAACACAAGTTCTGGGGAAGCTTGCAGTCAAAAATTGCAGCTAAAGAAGAAAACAGCAGTCATTACCTAGGCAGAGGGAAAATCCTGTTTGCACGGTCAGCTGTCAGTACTTTAAAGTCTTCAAAAGCAAAAAAAAACAACATTCAAAACCCAAGAGAACGAGTAGCCCCCCGTACACATACCTGATAACTTTCTGGCGAGGTACGTCAGGTTCTGCAGAAATGTTCTATATCCTTCACTTACAGTGACCTCCCGGGTACCTTCAATGTGGGAAAACATGAGAGCCCCAAGAAAAGCATAGATGACAAGAGACAGAATGAAGCAGGCATGAGGAAACACTGCCCAAAATATTTTTTTACATGTCGTTTTACCTCGCAGAGGCTGTGATGTTGTTGCCATCTTAAGTTCGTCTTTTTTTTTTTGTTTGTTTTTAATATATAATTTTGTGGAGAAGACACAGCTTTTAGAAGGAAAGATGAGGATGTAAAAGCTTTTGCAGCCAAGAAAAGCTTCTCCTGTGAAAACAAGGATTGTTCTGCCTCAGGCTTTCAGATCACATGTCTTTATAAGTGAAGATTGCACTACAGTCCCCACGGAAAAGGAGCACAACTGATTAAGCCCTGAAAATACTTCTCAGTTGACGCCACGCCACTCTGTCCCTAAATGATCATTGATCAGCCAGCTCTGTAATGCACATGGATTTCCAGCTCCTGTCAGCTTCCACTGGAGCCCACTCGTGCTCAAAGATTCTCCTCCTGAACAACCCTTTCCCATTGATAGAGCAGAAACACTTCCAGCTCCCAGGAGGGAAAATGCGCAGTGTAAGGGATGGAGCTCTTTCAAGATTTCTCCCAGAAACAAACAGGAAAATTTAAAATTAATTAAAAGAAGGGGATGGCACTAATTGTAACCCCTGGGCAAACTGTAGAGCAATTAATTTCTCTTTCAGAGAGCTTACAGAATCTCTCTATAGCACTCAATCTTTGTAGAGAGGGTCTTTTGAATTTGAAATTCCTTTTCTCCAAAGAAGAAATAAAATGAAAAGAGTCAAGGAGGTTTTTCCTAGTTCTCACTTGAATAAAATCTTCCTATATAAATAGAAGTTTCAATTATGAAATTCCCACTGACCTTAGTAAGTCAGAACTTGCAAGATTCAGTTCAGGGTTAGTGATCTTTGAAAACTATATCCAACTTTAAAAATAAATCCAACTTAATCATGGAAGATTTTCTTTTATCCTTCACTCTAAAACACTTGGAGCAACAAGCAGTATCACTGCCCTTTGCAATTTTTGTAGTGGTAGTAAGGGGATCTGGACTTTACAGAATGAGGTGTTAAATATTTCATCTCAAGGCATCTTTCATTAAAAATTGAAACAGTCTTGTGCAGCCAAGACCTACTGAGCTGTATATATGGAACATGTCCACACATCCACACAGAAATCCTACATGCTTACAATGATTTCTTCTAGGTCAAACTGTCAGCAAATTCGATCAGAAGATAGTTTATGTTCATCACTATGCAAGTCTCCACTATAAAAAAGAGACTTTTAGGTCTAAGACAAAATTAAACCTGTGTGCTTGCTATTTTTCTGGTTATCTGCCTTGTTGCCTCAGTCTTGCTTTTTGGCAACAGATTTATAAATCCTCTCATTGCAGTCAATCTCTGTTTTATTTTTTTTTCCCCACTGACCTGAAACACAGGGTTAAAAACTGCTAATGTTCATAATGAGTCAAAAGCAACAGAACTTCCTGAGAGGTTGTACTTGGAGATAATGTACGTAGGTTTGGTGTCCCTTGTGCTGGGAATTGTTACAATAGAGACTGAAACATTGGACAGCTGTTGACTACTGTCCAAATGCATGGATTGCACACACCTGGAGGAGTCAACGTGGTTCTGCTAACCTGCTCTCAAGTAGCACAGTTAAAAACTGGGAAAATTCCAAAAGCAACAAGGATGGCTGAGGGTGTGGACAGCTTTCAAACAAAAGAAGGACTGAGCAGTCATTGGCCAGGGGGAAAAATTGCGACTGAGGAACTATATCTCAGCAGACTTCAGTGTTCCAGGTGTTCTGGAGAGAGCAGGTGAGGGATCAGCTCTCTGCAGCCTCTTCTGGAAGCAGAATTGAGGACCATCAAAGGAAGCAAGTAGAACTCTGCTTCAAAACAAAACAGGATTTTTTCTCACATAGCTAGAAAAGTCTTTGCCAAAGGATGTTGGGTGCCCATACATAAAAGAGAATGGAGAGATGTTTAGAAGAACAGTCATTAATACTGACTACAAACCACACAGGGCTCAATAACCCCCCTGAACTGAAAACAGCTTGTAAAGATAAGATCAGGTACTGGGCCAAATGGGCCCCTGTCTGAGGCAACATATTCGCACTGATGTTCTAACAAAAGGTTTTCACTGGCCAGTATGGTAATTCTGATACAATCTGTCCTGCACAGTTTTTCATCTACATCTTGGATATAAACGTCTTTCCTACAAAGTGCTTTAAAATCTTCTTAGCCTCCTCCTACACATGGTACTGCAAAGTATTTAGTAATTCCCAGGAGCTTCTCAGCCATTTGCAGCATCAGGCTCTGAGCTTGTGACAACAAGAAAATTTAATAAAAATAAAACCAGAAATGATTTTTACATTATTTGCTTAATCTAAACCATTTCCCACTATTGCTGTATTACATATTTGAACTTAGTTGCTTAAAAGCAAATCCCACTAACCACAAGTTATTCCAAATTGAGTTACTGGTACTTCTATTGAGAGAGATTTTTGCAATACACATTTCCTATTCACATTAATGGACAGCAAACCTGCACTTGTCCCAACTTCCATTTCTTTGATTAGGGCAAATATGAGTGCTCTGTAGGGTGCTGCTTGAAAGGGAAGCTTTTGACCACAGCTGCAAGGTGAAATAATTCCAGTAAAAATATACTTATGATGAAATTGCTATTTTATCTGATATTTCTGGATTACATAGGTTAAACCTAGAAGGTCATTGTTTGGGCAGAGAGAAATGTTTTGCAATAATCAGTAAAACTCTCCTTGCATTAAGTCATCTGCTATGTTCCCAAAGACCTGCTGTGTTACCTCCTCTATGAAACACCACTGGATTCACCCTTCTGTACTGACAGAGTGTAATGTCATCCTTTTTTAGAGAAAATCAAAGTGACCTGAAAGATGGCAGTGCTTTTTAAAAATAAATGGCAATGGACTAAATGGTTTGCTTTTATTTACACCTGGCATTGATTCTGATGGGAATATTGTTTGATAGAGGACTGAGACCTCAGCCTGGCAGCACATCACGACAACGAGAACTAAAAATGTTCCATCTGAGGTTGAATGTTAACAAGAATCATGGAAGATTTGATCCATTGCCCTCCTGTAGGCCCCTGGAAAGTATTTCCAGAATGCATTAATATACCTAAGCTCCCCAAGAAAATGAATGTTTTGGTATAATGGTGATCTCACCCCCAAGCACCCCAAAGCAGCAAAAAACGAGTGGCAGCAGTAGTTGAATTAAGAAGCAATCTCAGGGCTGTGTAAGCATCAGATTTGATCCCAAGACATAAGGACACACCACTAGAGGTCAGCGAGGTGGGTGGTGGCAGTGAAGTTTCACTTCTAGCATCCTCAGCACTTTCCTGGACTCCTCCCACCTCCCACCCACAATGGTTATCCCAATCCCTCCCAGCTCTGGGGCTCTCTGTGGGATTTCAGCCCACAGTGGGGGCCAGGAGCAGTGCTGGCCCAAGCCCAGCCCCAGCAGAGACACAAGACATTTGTGCAGAGCAAATATACCCTGTCAGATGAGCCACACGAGCTCTTAAGGCACTCTGCAAATATTTTTCTCCTCACAACCCCATATTTCCCTGGAATATGAACACCCCTGACACCTCCTGTTGTTACCACAGTGCCCTTAGACCTCACACTGCTGGGATGGAAAGAGAAATGCACGAACTGGCGGTGTAGGGTGTGTTGGATACCCCAGGGAAGGTTTAGCTTTCTTTGTATCCATCTTTAAAAGTCTCAGCTTTTGCTTGAGTCAAGTGCTTGAGCTTGTAACCTCTGGGAATATTTGAGAGCACTCAGGACTAACATCCTGACACTACAGAGAATGCTAAGTGGATTCAAAGATGTCCAGGACTCTCACCCTGAATAGGAGAATTTCCTATTTCATTCTTTGTTCACACCAAAGCCAAGTAAGTGGTCCCATCATTTTACTTATGAGAGAAAAACACTCTCAATATGCCCCAGGACCAGCCAAGGCTTGGGTATTCGTTTCTGTTCCTCCTTTTTAAGAGGAATGAAGTCACATAGTCAGAAAATACCATTGATGGGAGTCTTTTTCACCTGGTAACAAAACACAGGACCAGTCTTTGTTCACTCAAGAGCTAACCAGCCACTTGATCCCCTCTCCCCCAGGCCCAGATCATTGCCTGAAGAAAGACTTCATTTTGCCTTCCTCTTCCCCAAACCTGAGCAACCACAACAGTCTGGAAGGAGCAAAGCTGACCCCCAAATGAGGAAATATTAGCCTTCCTCCCTTGGGAACTGGTAACACCTTCTCTCTCCCACAGCTTCACCCCATAGCCAGGGGTGCAGCTCATCTGGAGGGTTTGGCTGCTGCAAGGCTGAGGTTCCCAACAGAGCAGACCTCTATGTCAGACACTTCTGCTGCTCTCTGAAACACGTGTTAAATCAGAATACACTTGGGGCTGGGAGGGAAAGCTGCTCTAGACAGACAACCCTCTTCCAGACCCTTTCTAAAGGGCCACAAACAAAACCAAACGCTGGTGGTTAGATGGCAACAATCAGGGTGGGACAGCTTTGCAAACAAAGCCACCTCACTGCTCACTTGTTGACTCCTTTGAATGCTGTGGCACCATTTCAGGGCGTTGTAACAAGCAGAAAGGTTGGTTTCACCACGAGTCACCAGCATCAGACCCCAGGGTGCAGAAGCCCTGCATTTCCAGATGAGCAAAGGGGATTACTGAGGTTCAGCTACAAGTCTTATGCCAAGCCTTTACTGAGTTAATGTAGTGAACGTAATGCTGGTATAGTGGAGACTATCTCAGCACAGTAGTTCACTTTAAGGCAAACAAGCTCCCTGGAGAGAGATCAGAAAGCTGCTTCTTAGGAATTTAATTAACATGAGAGTATGTGAGATTATATGCTGCATGAAAGCTAAGCATCATGATTCACGTCAACACTGCACTTATTTGCAATTCTGCACCTATTTGAATTGGCAAAAACCCCACATAGATTCAAGATGACAAGTCCACTTTGCTCTTAAAAAAATGCTTATTCTTCATTACTATTAATGTGGCACCGTACGTGTATAAGCAGTTTGCAAAAGGGGAGGCTTAAATATGAGAAATATGAGAACAAACTTTTTGCTGTAAATATCCACCAGCATTCATGTGAGACTGTCTTTGTGACTGGCACAGACCCTCTCGACTCTCAGCATGCAAAACACTAATGAAATACATAAATCTGTTGATCTTATTTCCAATGTCACATACAAGTCCAGTCAAAGAGAACACGGATAAAAAGTCTTCCTTTGCAGGCTGCAGTGTTGGCCAAGTATTACAGATAACATCGAGGTCAAATGTGTATCTAGAAGAGCTCTGAGGTCATTAAGGACTGTAAATCCCCAAAGTACTCTGCTTACAGTATTTTCTACCCTGAATCATCCACGGCACTTTATAAACCACAGGCAGGAGTCTGTAAGATGCCCACAATCAGACACCTCTTTCTGCCTCCTCTCCCTGGCAATCAGACTGGGCACGGTTTCATGTCAGTGCCTCAGAGTTTCTTGAGTGTCAGGCTAAATTTTCCATCACTTGTTTTCATCCCAATTTTCCTAATGACACTAAGCAATTTCTCTTCCCCTTTTGTGTAAAGTAATCTTAGATGAGTTTTAACTCCATTATCCTACCACTCATTAGTCACTGTGGATTTGAGGGGTGGAAGACACTTTCACAGATGGGTGTGCCTTGGGACAAGTTTAGTGGACGCTTGAAATTTCTTTCTAGTCTGCTGATTTCCTTTCGCTTGAGCAGGAATACATGAACTTTTCAAATCCTGTCCCACCCATTTCTGCAAATAAACCATTAATTGCTTACTCTTTGTAATGCTGGCCCTTTAAATGTTTTCGCTGTCATGGGAATAGCACTTAAATGCTTTTTAGTGAATCAGTGAACAACAATTTGCCACCTTAGGGGGGGACACTCTTTCAGGTTCTGGGCCCGTGCAGCTTCACCTGTTTAATGAGTTTAAGACATAATTCCTCAATGATGTGATCCTGCCTGGGCTGATGGGTAAGGCCACACTACGAAAGCGCCTTCTGCAAAGTATTTTGGGTTGGGAAAAACACATGCAGAATTGCCCACCTTTTCTGAGGAATGTCTTACAAAAATTGTGTGTGGAACAAAGCCTCTTCTTACACTTTTCTCCACAACGAAAAATCCTTTAGCACTTCTAACTGAGCCCTCTGGGCCACGGGCCCCGAGTGCAGTGAACCCTGCGGATTTACCCAGGGACTGCAGGCTCCTCCCAAGACTGCCTGGCACCCAGGCTGCCCACTGCTGCTGCTGCCTCGTGCTTAGACTGCAGGAAAAAGCCATCTAAATGGCACTGGCCGTCTCCAGGCTCACTTGGGAGTCTGAGATGTGTGGGTGGGGCAGCTCAGCTGCAGGATGAATGTAAGCTCAGAGAGGGTTAATGTTTGAATCCCTCAGGCAGCCAAAGCCAGCTGGTTGCATCATATTCAGAGAGATGGGGCTTTAGGTTACAGCTTTTAGGGATTTATCATTAGTCTAAACAAAAGGACATCAGAAACATGTCAGAAATGAAATGTTGAGCAGCTGAGAGATACAGCAGATTTTAGATGAGCTCTGAAGGTAGTGCACACACAGAGGAGGAAGCAGGCAGGGCTGGAGGTGGCTGCATGTCCCCATGAAGTCATGAGTGCTGGCAGGGCTGGTTGTGAGGAGAAGCACAGCCCCCTGAATCCTACAGCACCAAGAACCTTCTCTACATCACTGCCCTCTTAATGCAACAAGAGGGAAGGGGGGAAGGAGCACAGCAGCCAGATCTCAACCAGAGGGTGTGTCCACATCCAGGTGTCTGGCTGGAAAAGAAGGGCTCCCAAACAATGGAGCTGCCAGCAGGCCTCCACATGGAGCAGGATGAAAACTCTTGACAAGATGCCTTACGGACACTGCTGCATTTCCTCATTCTTCCAGCCTAACTGCTGATGGAAGAACTGCAGTGGTAGACAATCTATGCTGTCCTCTTGCACATTCTTCAAGAGTTGTTGCTCAGCTCCTATCTCTACCCAAGAGTCCCACGGCATCAACTCACTTCAGCTTTTGGGTATCACACCAAACCTGCCAGGATTTCTCAGTCTGGATGCCACACCTCTCTTTTTCTTTCTTTCCAGAGGAAATATCTGATCACAGTGCTGAATAATTTGTCAGAAGGCCATCCTTAACAGCTGTGTGAAATGCTTGCCCCTAAACAGACCCACATCACATTACATTTGCAGATCAGTTTCTCTGGCTGGTGAACCACATCAGAGGCACAGCACAGAGCAAGGGCACAAACCCCATCCTCTCCTTTCAACACGTTGTGGATCCCAGCTGGAAACACACAGTAACTGCTTCAGTGCACTCTGTCAGAGCAGGGTCCCCTCAACAAAATATTGATGCCATAACTGCATTGGCAAGATGTGCCCAGCCCAAATCTCCTGCTCTTTGCCAGCAAAATCACTGGTCTAGAGCTCATCAAGCCAACAGATTGGCTTCAGTATTGCTGGTCAAATTCCTGCAGGCTGGATGAGGCATCTCAGATCCAGGAGCTCTGGACATAACTGAGGTTTGTTTCCAAATGCACAAGAGGGTTGCCAAACGACAGAGAAGCCCTCCTTGCTGAAATTTTGTTCCAACCGTGCATAGAACCGCTCTTCTTCCTTGCAGTCAGATGTTTACATAAGCAAAAGTATCTTGGGAAGTGCCCTTTGTAGATTTGGATCTTTCTATGGTTTCTGAAATGACCAGAATATTTGTTCATTAATTTGAAACTGAGGTTGTCTGCAGTCCAACACTAATAGCAGAAATGTGCCATTTACACCAATTAAGCATTCAACTTAATGCCTTTATATAGCTGAATTGTAGCAGAATTTGGTCAGATTCTGCTTTCTTTTAGACTCATGCAACACAATGTAATGGATATGAAAGTGGAATTAGCCTTTTTTTTCTTTTTCTCTCTCTCTTTTTTTTTTTTTTTTTTTTTTAAGTAGCCCATTGTAGACATTCTAGCTTTCTTGGGCTATAGCAGATTTCTGCACGTACTTTTTCTGGCTCCCAGAAGGGGGTGAATTGTGGCATAGCCAGAGGGATGGGTAAGCAGCTTTAAAAGCCCTGTGTGAAGATAGGATAAGGGAGAATGGCTTTAAGCTGAAGGAGGGTAAGTTTAGATCATATGTTAGGGTGAATTTTTTTACTGTGAGGGTAGTTAGGCACTGAAACAGGCTGCCCAGGCAGATGTGGATGCCCTATCCATGAAATTGTTCAAGACCAGGCTGGATGTGTCTTTGAGCAGCCTGGTTTAGTGGAAAGTGTCCCTGCGCATGGCAGGGAAGTTGCGAGCAGCTGATCTTTAAGGTCCTTTTCCACCCAGGCCGTTCTATGATTCTATGAAGAGATGCACCTCAGCAAAAAAAAAAAACAAAAAACAAACTCTTTTTGCAGAACCCCGTAGCAAAGTGATTCCCAAAGAGCACGTCTGCCCGTGTTTTCTGCCCTGGCACCGGGGCACGGAACAGGCACCCCGGGGCAGGAGCAGGATCCACCCTGTCCTTCTCCTGCCCCCCACCTCTGCCTCCATCAGCAGCTGCTCAGCAAAGGGCGGCAGTGCAAGGCAAGCTGGAGTGGTATTTTCCCAGAATAGCCTTTTACCCTGAAGCGATTTGCAGTTCATGGGCTTCCTGAGCCGAAGACGGTATTTCTGCGGCAAGGAAACAATTTCCAAACCCTTGAAAGAAACAGGAGTTCGTGGAGGGGTGGCACCTGCCGGGAAACGTGTCCGGGGGCCGGGCCGGCTCGGCGTGCTCGTTATCCGCCTTCAGCACTGTTTGCCAGGAGGGAAGGCTGGGGTTTGCCGAGGGAGCAGGAGGAGGAGGGCGGAGGGATGCTCCTGCTCCAGCCGGTTCCGCCGCGCCGCCGCCAGAGAGAGCTCCAAGCCCGCGGGCCGAGCAGCCCCGGGCGCGCCCCGCATCCCAGCGGGAGCTCCGGCAGCTCCCGAGGGTCTGGGCCAGCGGCCAGGAGGGCTGAGGGACACCCAGCACCTCTGGCAGCTGACGCCCAGCCCGCTCAGCCTCTGCAGCATGTCTTCGCCATGGTCCGAACCCCCTTGAAAAGCGAATCAGGAAATACAAGAGGGATGGAGAGGGATTTTTTTGCAAGAGCATGGAGTGACAGGACAAGGGAGAATGGCTTGGACAAGGGTGAATAGGATAGTTGGGAAAAAATCTTTACTTTGAGGGTCGTGATACACAAAAACACGTTTCCCAGGAAAGTTGGGGATGCTCCATCCCCGTTAGAATTCAAGGCCAGGTTGTACAAAGCTCTGAGCAACCTGATGTAGTGAAGTAGTCCCTGTCCATGGCAGAGTTTTGGAACTTGCTGGTCTTTAAGGTCCCTCCCAAGCCAGGCCATGTTATGTTTCTAAGACTCTCTGCTATCAGTGAGCACCTATGAGTTCTTGGCACCAAACACCCACAACCATAAACATAATCACTTGTCCCCTCCCTTACACATTGCTTTATGAATTATGACTTGAAGACCTGTCAGTGCTGGGTCAGTTGACCAGATGGATGTTCTGAGGGAGTCAATCTCCAGCTGCTGCAAACTGTAGCAAGAGGACAAGGCAGCAGCCTGGAAGAGTTGTGAGGTACACTGCAGACACTGTGCCACTGGTGTGCTCACCATTGCTCTCCTGGGCACCCTGGCTCCTTTCTTTAGAACTCTGGTTTGCAGCTCACCAAAGGGCAGCCCCTGGTTTTGCAGGCAATGGGGGAGAGTAAAAAAAGAAATCTCCGGAGTTTTTCAAGCACAGCTATGGTGAATAGCCTGCAGCTATCCAGCTAGTTTGAGGAGTGTCATTTTAACCATAAAAACATGGAGTTTGTTATAACATTAACCCTCCCCTGAATCTCACCTGGATCTCACTCACTCCTGCCTGATCTCTAAACTAGTATGAGGTGAAAGGGGAACAGAGACATCATGAGAGCCTACAAGCTCTACCTCCCTTGCCAAGCTTGAGAGCATCTCCTTTCACATCCTCCTCGCCAGCTCCCCCCACTGCCACACAGGACGTTCCCCTAAGCTGCCTCCCTGTCACACAGAGCTGGAGCCAGTGATGGAGAAGCTCCCCACTTGTGCTGCTGTTTCAGCAGGGAAAGGAGTGGCAGCTGCTGTTCCACTCTGCTAGGACATGTCTTCCCTGGGCACACAAGAGTGGAACCCCGGTCATCTCTGAGGGAGAAAGTTTCAGCTCTGCACATGCAATGATGATGAGCTCCAAGGAATCTGCATTACAAGGTCCCTAAATTGTCCCAAAAGACACATGAGAACTTGTGCAGTCCTTGCTGCCCTAGGAGGCCAGAGCTAAACAGACTCAGCTGGTCCCCTCCAACTCCCATAGCCCCAACCAAAATGACAGCTCTGGGCCTGTTTCAAAACTATCCCAGGCACTTGCTGGGATAAGCAACACACCTGATTTCCTTCAGAAACACCCTCAACAGGGAGCCTTGTCTCCCATCAGTTGATTTTTACACATCTTCAAGCCAGCCCAGCAGACTGAAGGCTCATACCAGCACCCCAGGATAATTTGGGTGTTCCTGACACACCTGAAGGGCTCAGAGCCCTACCAACAAGTGACATTCATCCTCATACTATGTCTGGTTTAGTCACCTCTAGCTCACTGGATATGCATAGTCTTTCACCTTGAAGTCTCTTTAAACACTCCACAATGTCATTACTTTCTTGGCAAACTTCAAGCCCTTACAAGAAGACAAATACTAGTCTGGGCACGTAAAGAAATCAGCAATTTTAAAATAGACTAGAGAATATATATGCTTTCTGACAGGGGTCTCATTAGAGATTATCTGATCTTATCCCCTCAACTGAATTTTTGACTTAGAGTATCCTTCCAATCACCTTCTGGCTGAGCCAAATCCCTTTTCTGATTATTCCTGTCCCATGGAAATGAAACCATGTAAAGTGAAAGTTAATAAGGCATGGTTTATTTTCACAGAGATGTAATATTTCATGAGCTACTCTTGAACTACTCTTAGGATTTTGGAATGAGTTTTAAAACAGGATTCTCAACCTAATCTAAATCAAGTGGGAAAATATATCCGTCATTGTGGTAAAAACTGTGGAGGAGAAAAACTTTCTAAGTAGCACTTTCTTTTCTGCAGTCCCTTCTCTTGCCCAGGGATCAGAGATGCTTGCACTCCCTTTCCCTTGAGCCACTATTTCATTGGCTTAGCAGAGATCCCAGATGTGCTCAGGAAACCAGGGATGTCACAGATGGCAGCACCACAGCATCTCCCTTTGGAAGCAGGCCTGCCTCATGCCAGTTGGCCAATGACTGGAAAGAGGTCCTACCTCAAGCCAGATGGGTGATCACTTTTGATGCCTTCTTAACAAGCAAAATGAAAGGGGAGGTCTCCTTTTAATGTCTGGGACTGAAAACTGGCCTAAGCTGCAGCACTGAGCAGTCAGTTCCTGGCAGGAGCTTGGCATGGGGTCTGCTTTGTGCCTGAGTCCTGCCTGAGGCTCCTGTGATACCAACACAGGCTGGGGACTGTCTCCATTTTGTCACACGTGTGTTGAGTTCCTTGGATTAACCTTTGCTGAATTACACACCTCGGGCTAAATACTTTGAATGTAATGTGAGGGGAATCTGGCTCACACAGATCTTTTTTTTGCCCCATTCATCAATTGTGCTGAGTGTCACCCCTGGCCCATGTAGACTTCAGAAGTAAATGCAAAGACTGAATCTAAAAGTCGTCAATGCACACAATGGGATTGCCTGTAACATATTTTTCAGCCTTAAAGCCTTTTCAAAAGTCCATAAAATATAGCATTTCCTTGTGTATTTTTTCCAGTAACTGTGCTAATTTGCCATCCCAGTTGTGCAGATTGCGCTGGGGCGAGAGGTGTTCTGATTATTTCCTTTGTTTATGGTATTAGATTTAAACTATTGTTGATCTTATTGTTCTTATTTGTAACATGTTCACCTCACTAGGACAGTAATTGTGTCAAGCAAGTTGGAGTCCAATCTGCAGAGCTGAATATTCAGAACTGCAAAAGAAAGGCTCCAATTTTTCAAGCAGTGGGCATATTACTCCTCCATTTGGATTATTAAATTCTAATTACAGCCTGTTGATCCAGTTACAATGTTGTTTGTAAATCTAAATACAGTTCTCTAAAGCCTGCATTTTATTTCTTAACCTGTTGATGCTTAGTAAAAAACACCGGTGTGCCTAATAGAGCAGGTGGAGCTTAGCTTGATTGTGATCAAGCTCTTTTTTCCTCATCTGTATTCCCTTGGATATGTTTAGGAATGAGTGCTTAACATCAGCAAGAGCCATAACCAAAGCACTTCACATAATGCCTTGGTACCTGCGGACCCAGTAGAGCTGGGGTCAGGAAGAAATTTTCCGTTAAGTAACAATGGTGAGGATTCCCAGGTTTTTTGGGAGGAGGGCAAAGGCAGTTGGGTTTGGTTCCTCTGCTCTTTGGGCACTTACCCAAAATCTTCTGGGAATGGCACCTTAACCATTCCCTCTTACACAGACAACTCTTTTAGTTCCTTCTCTTCTTTTCATGCAATGTTTTCTGTCCTTACAAGCCCCTCTCTTTCCTCTGTCTTCATGAATGTTAAATGCAAGGAAAGCAGAGAAGCCCAAGCCAAGTGGTGTGAGCAGCAATGGTTCCCAGGGACTGCTGCATTTCATGTGGCTGAGAAGGCTCCACAGCTCTGAGTTGTGAGTGTGCTGCAGTATCCTCCCTCACCTGTAAGAGTAGAGAAGTTTTGAGTAAGAAATTACCATGATGGGTGATTTCCTGAGTCCATAAACCATACTTCCATCACAACTTTATTTTTTCTCCCAAGACTTCTTTCAAGCTCCAGCCCCCTTGTGTGCTCACAGTGCTTTCAAGCACCCAGCACAGGCTTTTAGCCAGGCTTCCCACTGACCTGGTGAGGTGGCCAACTGTGGCTTGACTGCTGGGCATGGAAATCACCAGATGCACATTGGGGATTGCCACTAAGTCTTGGAGAGCTCCTCCCTGAGTCAGGCACATCTCCAGGCAGTGAAGCATCACCATGTCACAATAGTGGGAAGGGCCAGGAAGGGGTTGAGGATGTTTTGACAGGTGGTGTTGGGGAATTAACCCAATTTCTTCTTTTCATCCTTGTCACTCAGAATCCCTTGAAGAAGGAAGGGAGGGAGCTGCACTTCCTGATAGGAAATGAAGTGGTCTCCCAGAGATTTTCTGCTGAGGTCTCTGCCCATGAGCACTTTGACAGGAATTTGGGATACAGACGTCCAAACAGTAGAGAGCTCCAGCAGGTACCATTCTTTCTGTTGATCCTTTCCCATGGGTCCCACAGAGAAAGTCACTAGGGTAGGGTTGGTGGGGGTGGAAGGTAAAGCTAGCTTCCTCCCCTTGAAATAGCATTGGAGCTTACAGTCTTAGCCTGGGTAAGTGAGGAGCAAGGAGTAAAAGGACTGAAAGACATTACAACATTACAACAACTGGGATGAGGATGCAATGGAGGACAGGGGGGAAGGTAGATGGAGAACTGAATGCTCACACACACACACATTTCCATGCTGAGGTGTGCAAGGCAGGGTGGTGCTCCCTGCTGGGAGGAAAAGTGCTGGTTCCTTGCAAAACCCAGGGGATCAGCTAAGAGGGCACAGTCTTCAAGCCACAGCAAAGGCCTGCCTGTAGCTCTGCTTGCATCTCTGTGTCCTCCTGGGTGGGGACAAGAGGGTTCCATCTCCCCCAAGCTGTCACTGAACCTGGACAGTGCCCCCATGAAGGTGTGAAGGAAACTTCACTTCTCAGATGCCTGTGACCAATGGGAACAAAATTATTAAGCCCGGGAACTCTGTCAGGGAAGAGACAAGTTGGGCTGGAGAAGAGCAAGGACGCTGCTTCTACTACAAGGAATGAGGCAGCAAATCCACTTCTCTGGTCAAGCAGAGTGCAGCATGGTACCCTCATTGCTGGGAGTGAGGGCTGGCTGGGGCAAAAGGCTCTTCTTGACCTTCTGCTGGATCCCTTGGCTTCATCCCTTCTGGAACAGCCCCCTTCCTCCACTCTTAGTGTGTATATTATGGGGAGAAAGAGGATTTTCCTGCATTTAGACGTTCCCAGCAACCAGAGACCTGCAGAAGATGACCTGAGAAGTGAGGACCCTCGCTCTGCCCAAAGGAGAGCCACTTGTGCAGCTCCAGTAAAAACTCCCTGCTATGCCCCAGCAGGAAGGTTTCTAAGGATCCCTGAAAGCCAGAGGAAAAGGATGCGAGCCCTGGGATGTCACACTGCCTCTCGTCCCCTGCGCTCCCCGCTTCTGCGGCTGTGGGGTGAAGGTGCTGTGCCGTCCCCAGCCCGCAGCAGCCGCCGCCGGGGAGCGCCGAACGCCGCGGGCGAGCCGGGCTCGGGGGGACATCGAGGGAGGCACAGAGGGTGAGAGCAGGGAGTAGCAACCAAAGTGTCACCCCTGCCTGACGCGGGGACAGCGACGTGGGAACGGGAGAAAGGGAAGGCGCCGACTGCGCAGCTCTCGTCCGGCATCCCCGCGGAACCCGGGAGCCCTGGACGGGGCCGCTGCCCGGTCTGAGCGCCCTCCGGGCTGGGGCAGCCTGAGCCCCGGCCAGACGCGGCGGGGGGCAGAGAGTCTTCACCCTTGGGCGGCTCCGCGCCCGGGCTGTGCTCGCTGTGCCGGCCGTGCTGCGGCTCCGAGCCGCACCTGCCCCTCGCGACGGCCGGGGCTCTCCGCTTTGGGTCCCCCACCTTGAGTTTTCCAGCTCTGAGGATTGGGAAAGGGAGCAAGGCTGGGTTTGCTGCCTCGTGGCTTCGCTGCTGGTTGTAGCGGGGGGTGTCCGAGGAGAGGCGCGGGGCCGCGGGCGGCTCTGGACGCACCCGCACCGGCTCCAGGGGATGCTCCCGCCCCGAGGCACCCGCGGCCCGGCCCCGATGTGTGCCCGGCCGGGCCCGCAGATGCGAGGGATGGCTGTCCGCCCAAGCCTAGGGAGAAAATAGAGAAAATAAATGGAAAACACCCCTCTGGCCGCGCTCACTCAACCGCTGGCCGGGCAGCAGCGGCTCCACCGCCGGCGGAGAGGGGAACAGGGAGGGATGGAGTCGGGGCAGGTCCTGCGTGGCTGGGCTGTGGCTGTCGGTTCTCTCCGTGCAACCACTGCCTGCCCGTGAAAGGAGTCACGAAGCTGCGTTTGGGGAGACGCTGTGGTTAAGCGCCTGTGGGGAGCGGAACACTCTGTTTGTTCTGGGTTTCCAAAGCACCTGTAAAATAACAGAAAAGGTTGGCGAAGCTCCGCTCTAAAATCCTGGAAACAAAAGGCCGTTTCCAGGCGTCAGCCGGTGCTGGGACCGGCCGGCCCAGGTGCCGGGAAAGAGCCCGAGCTGTGTGTCTGAGCTCTCGCTCTGCCCTGAGGACGGCACCATCGAACTCTCGAATTGGCACAAATAAATTATCTGCAGCATCTGAGGGTGCGATTCGGTTTGTTCTGTGTAAGTTTTCCTTCCCTTACACGAAAGAGAGTCGGTTATTCTGTTCGGTTATCCTCCGCCACGCTCCCTGTGCTGCTGTGATACCCAAAGACCGTCGACGACAGAGAAGAAAACAAATTAACCGAGAAAATGTGAGGGGGAAAAAAAAATCAGTATTTTTTGCTTTTCAGAAACCAGCCCTGACACCGGCTATGCGAAAAAAAAAACAAAAAAACAAAACAAAACAAAAAAAAAAACAAAAAAACAAAACAAAAAAAAAAAAAAAACCCCACCAACCAAAACAAAACGAACCCAACGAAAATCTTTCAAAATCGTCTCTCATTTGAGGTAAAATTCGACCAATCATTACAGGGAAAGATTTTAAAGCAACCGGCAAACTGTCAAAAGTTTGTTAAAAAAAAAAATCCATTTAATTGTTCAGTGATTCTAAACTGTTTAATATCAAAGTGGGTTTTCAGATGTCAAGCAATACTTCCAAATAACAGACCACCACCACCTAAAAGAATTTTAGTTGTGCTTCCACGTGCATGGCGCATTACCGACATAATAAAATGTGCCATGGAGCTTCGCAATTCTCCTTAAAATTGTATTTGATCAAGACAAATTAATTCATTTCAGTTGTTAAAGAGCACGTTAAAGCATCATTCCTCGTTTTCTATATTTACCTCCTTTCCTGCACTATTTTCTTTCTTCCCCCCCCCTTCCTGCACTATTCTTTCTTTCTTCCTTTCTTTCTTTCTTTCTTTCTCTCTCTCTCTCTCTTTCTCTCTCTCTCTCTCTTTCTCTCTCTCTCTCTCTTTCTCTCTCTCTCTCTCTTTCTCTCTCTCTCTCTCTTTCTCTCTCTCTCTCTCTTTCTCTCTCTCTCTCTCTTTCTCTCTCTCTCTCTCTTTCTCTCTCTCTCTCTCTTTCTCTCTCTCTCTCTCTTTCTCTCTCTCTCTCTCTTTCTCTCTCTCTCTCTCTTTCTCTCTCTCTCTCTCTTTCTCTCTCTCTCTCTCTTTCTCTCTCTCTCTCTCTTTCTCTCTCTCTCTCTCTTTCTCTCTCTCTCTCTCTTTCTCTCTCTCTCTCTCTTTCTCTCTCTCTCTCTCTTTCTCTCTCTCTCTCTCTTTCTCTCTTTCCCTTTCTGCATTTTCTTTCTTTTTCTTTTTCTCTCTTTTCTTTTCCTTCTTCTCCTGTTACGAAAAACATGTTTTATACTTTTACTCTACAACGAGACAAAGGAAAAATTACGAACTCAACCTGACATTTATCTCTTCATACCTAGTTTCCCCTCAGCTGAATAGAACGTAAGCCCACGGTTTTCCGAAGGTGCTGTGAGATGGGTTCCTCACTGTGCTCGGTTGCTCCTGGCCGCGCTGCGGGCCAGCGAGGGAACCGGGGCTGCGGGCGAGCCCGGCCGGGAAGAGGCAGGGAACCCATCCCCGCGTGTGCAGGGGACTCGCAGCCCTAATCCCTCTCCATCTTGGGAGGTGGCACGCACGAAAAAAAGGGGGTAAAAGGGGTTTTGTTTCCCCATTGTGCCTACGTCCTGAATAGAAATCTCTACGGCTTCCGCCCGCCGGGGAGCGGCTGGACCGGGGGAGGCTGGCGGGGGGGCTCGCCCTGGTACCCCCAGCTACCCCCAGGGAGCGGGGCTGCAAAATCGCGGCGGCGGCTGCTGCCTCCGGCCGCGCTGGGGCAGGATCCGCCGGTCCCTTCCCGAGGGCCGAGAGCGCGGAGGGGCGGGCAGGACACGCGTGGGTCGGTGGCGGCGGCCCGGGCCCGGCGGGACGTGCGCGGGATGCGCCGGGAAGCGCTTGGGAACGGGGGAAGCGCAGGGTGGGAGGAGCGCGCGTGGGCGGTGCCGAGCCCGCGGGGCAGCCTCGTGGGGACGGGCGACACGGCTGTGCCCGGCTGTCCCTCGGCTGTGCCCGGACGGCTCCCGGAACGGGCCTTCCCCTGGGCCGCGTGGGAGCGAGGGCAGGGCGGCCCCGCGGTGCGCATCGGTGCGGGCGGTCTCGCATCCCCCACCCACCGGCCCCGGGGTGGGCGAGCGGGGCCGATGTCGCCGGGGCCGGGCTCGGCTCCCTGTCGCCTCCAGCAGCCCCGCTCCGCATGGGCCCGGAGCCGGCGGAGGCTGCGCCCCGGGGCTCCGCAGCCTCCGGCCCCGCGCCCTCCCGGCCGTGCGGGCAGGTGCAGCGCCCCGCCGAGAGCGGCCGCACCGGGCCCCGCCGCTCTCCCTTGGCCGGGGCTGCATTCCCGGCCCGCCCGCCCCGCGGAGCCGGGAGCGGGGCGGGGGGAGCCTGCCGGGCCGGTGAAGCTGCTGCCGGGCCGGAGGGGGAAGGGGGGAGCCCCCGCCGCTGCCCCGCTCTCACCCCGCCCGGGGACTGGGGGTTTTCCCTGCCCCGAGAGCAGCCGGGCTGCAGCGGCGTCAGGCCGGGCAGCGGCATCGCCGACACTGCAGAGCAGGTTTTATTTGTCTAGCCAGCCCCCTTCTTCTTTTTCCACACAGAATTTTTTCTTTTTCTTTTTCTCTCTTTTTCTTTTTCTCCTTTTTCTTTTTCTTTTTCTCTCTTTTTCTTTTTTTTCTTTTTCTTTTTCTTTTTTTTGGTTTTCTTTTCTTTTTTCTCTTTTTCTTTACCTCTCTCCTTTCCTTTTTCTTTTCCTCTTTTATTTCGTCTTCCTGTTTCTTTTCCTTTTCCATTTTTTCTTTTTCTTTTTCTTTTTCTTTTTCTTTTTCTTTTTCTTTTTCTTTTTCTTTTTCTCTCTTTTTCTTTTTCTTCTTTTTCTTTTTCGTTTTCTTTTTCTTTTCCGTTTCCTTTTTCTTTCTTCTGTAGTGCCAATTCACAGCAGTTTAAAACAAAGCTATAAACACCAAGCATCGAACGCCACTTTCCCAAAGAACAAGTTCCTTAACGCATCCCGTTCCTTTGGCTGGCGCCCGATGCAGCGGGATTCAAGGAGAGGAGGAGCCGTTCCTGCCGCACAGGGCAGGGAGCACCACAATGAGGGGACAGGTAAACTGGTGAGACTTGTGCGGCAGGTACTTGAGAGTCTTACCTTAACAAGAGAAGTTATTTGAAAGAGCTAACTCTGCCCATCATCCCAAAGCTGTTAGTAATTTTAATCTACACCCGTAATCTATTTAACACGCAAATCTGGCACAGTTTTTCGAGCTAGCCGGCCCCTCGGCGCTCGAACCATACTGTGAGAGTTACGGTTCCCCAGGACCGGGGAACCCAACGATTCTGTTTTCCCCACCGTCGAGGTGGTGATGGTTTTGTGTAGTTAATTCTAAAATGCTTGGCAGCTTGCCCGTCAAACCATAAGCAATAGAAAAATGCAAACAAACTGTTTAATAGTCACTGGACAGAGCAACTAATCCACTATAAACTGTTAATGGGTATCGATGTCAACAGGTACGCGGCGGGAGCCTGATGCTCTGCACTCAATGGAAGACCCTTCCCTTCTGAATGAGGATTATGTGCAAAATGCAACTTGGCAGAAGGATCCAAATTAAATTCATGCTTCAGTTAATTCAGATTAATTTTCCTGATTGCCCTAGCACACCAGACAACCAAAACCCTGTGTATATTTGCTCCTTTTCTTTTTAGGGAATTGTTACAGATCTCTTCTGGGGAGTGTTGTAAGATGCATATGCTGAAGATTGTGATTCTCTCAGGCATTTACTAGAGTAATAAAATACCAGAGATGTATTTTTATATCACAGTTATTACTACAAACATTAGTTTAGGATACTGGATCCACTATATGACTGTGTTTCCAGTGTTTTTTCACTAATATGCTGCAAGCAACATTCCAGCTAATCACGTTAATGGAAATTAGAGATGAAAATGGTCTATTAGGCTATTTAATCTATCCTCACTCAATAGCATTTTCTTACAGTTTTCCGTCCAACCTTAAATTTAAAAATAGCCTGTAGGAATAATTCTGCAGTCTCAAGAGGTTGTTATACCAACAGATAGCTCAGAAAAACATGAAAATACACTGAAAAGAGGTTGCTGAGAAATGTTTTCTGATGGTCAGCTTTATTTTCTTTCTTTATGTTTCATGTTATCCAATTACTATAAGTCACACATCCCTCTGACAACCTAAATATGTGTTCTCTCTTCTTCATCTGTACTCCTGTCACCAGGACCCTACTCTGTTTTTAATGTGGGGGTTTGGGGGTTTGTTGGGGTATTTTTCCCTACAGAAGGTAAATAAAAGTGTGTGGGTTTAGCTCCAGCTTCATTTCAAGCAGCATCTTGACTACTCATTTATGTCCAAATTCTTGCTCTTTTCCTTTTCCCCTATTTGACACCTTGATGGCAAACAGCATAATCTTTCTTGCAGATTTATTTTTTCCTCTGAAATGATAGGAGAAATTGGAAATTTGTTTGCTTTTGCCCCAAGCTGCTTTCTCTGCTGTTTCCTCTATGAAACATTTACATAGAGCTGGTACCCCACAGAGAATAAATGTATGGTACGGCAGCATGTGAGAGCTTTCTGTGTCACAGTAGTACATTTTATGTCACAGTCTCAGTGTAATTTTACCCTCTTACTAAGGGTATGGTCTGCCTCACCCTCTCCCTGGCAGAATTACTCTTTGCACAGGGATCTCCTGGCCCCTTCTCCATCTTCACTGTAACTCTCTGTGCTTGTCCCTCCAGCACACCCCCCATCTGTGCAGCTGATACAACAGTGACACTGAGGACTCCAGCTGGGGGGGACACAGCCGTTTTCCGGGTGTTGTTTCATTCCATCTGCTTCCCCGTGCAGTTACTTTGCTGGCACCACTGGGAGAAGCAGCCACAGCAGGATGATCTGCAGGGGTGAGGTGCAGAAACTGCTTAACCAGGATCTGCCACCAAAATGATGTCACGGTGCTGCAGTGCAACTTTCTGTCATCATGTGAAACCCCTCATGGTGTATGTCGATGTGAGCCAGCCTGGCCTGCTGCTTTTGGTGGTGGTCAGAGGCTTAGACACAAACCATGTCCCCTCCTGGCCTGCTTGCCCCCACGAGCTGCCCTCTGGTCAGATGACGTGCAATTCCCTTCCCTAGACCAGACTGAATGCAGTCCAGTAATTGCCTGAGGAACAATAAATCATACATGAGACAAAGCATTCATTTACACCACTTTATTTCTGTAACAATGAGAGAAACTGAAATGGACCATTGTTAAAGATCACTATTTCCTGCTCTGTAATAAAAGTCTCATCTTCCCTGATGCTTGTTTATTTTATAAATGTCTCTGCTTTGGCTTTCATATTTAGCTGCCAGCAGGACACCATTATTCCCTGACAGCATTCTGTTCCTTCTCCATTGTCATTACTGCTGGAGTGATGTTATATTGCTGTGCTTGGCCTAGATGGTGGTGCTTTCTTATCCTGCATTTCCCATTGCTTTTCCCATCCAGGCTTCCAATGAGGCACAGAGCAGAGGTGGCAACACTTAAAAAGCAATGTTTTTGTGGAGTATTACCAATTCTGGTTTTTGCTTTTAAAAACCCCCACTGACTACTGCTGTTTATTATTATGTTTTCAAGGCCAGTTGAGAAGGACTACGTTGAAGTGCATGGGTTGCACCTACACTGCAGTCTTGAGACCCTAAGGACCAAGTGGGTCTCTGCTGTCCCACTTGTGGAGACCACACCAACGTGGCAGAGCCCCACAACCTGCAATGGACTGTGAGGAAGTGAAAAAAGGCAAAGACCCTGGCACACAAGTGCTGTTTCCACATTTTTTTCTCAAGTGGAGGGTTGTGTGCATCAAGGGCAGGGGTAAGATCTCAACCCTGGTGCCTGTGCACCTTCCAAGGGGATGGGCAGGGCTGACCTGTCCAGATCCACATCCTCAAATAGAGCAGAGTGCCTGTGTGGGGTGGCGAGATGAGCAGGGCCAAGCTTGAAGCAAAGCGTTTCAGAGTCAGTGGGAGCATTTCCACTGATTTCAAGGATTTGGTATTATGCTCTCAAATATCTACAAATGAAAGATACTGTATTTAAGACAACCTATTTTTTAGTCGCCCTGCTGCCCATCTGTTTTGTTGATCTCATAGCATCACCAGCAAAACAGCAAAACCAACAGCAAAGTCCTCGGATGTACCACACTGCTTCTCCTTTCAAGGGCTGAAATCTAATAATCCCCCTAACTCTCCTGTCCTTCAGTCATGCACACTGCATTCCCTTTGATATTGTCATGTCTCAGTTCTCCTTTTTCTTCTTTTTTTTTTTTTTAAACAAAATTCCCAAGTGGAGGTATCAAGGTTTTCCTACAGCTCTATTTCACTTAAAAAATAATTGGATCGTTATTTTCTATAAGGACCAAACTTCAACGGTAAGTAATTTCTAGAGATGTCAAGTGGCTCAGCATAAAAGTTAATCTTGATCTATTGGTTTGTTAGGTGTGTTTACATCCAACCAGTTAGCTCTCCTTAAACAAGAGTGATTTAAAGCCCTTTCTGGAGAGCATGAAAATGATTCCCCCAGCACTTAGATCCTCAGGGCCATAATCCAACAAAAGCAGGCTTATCTTTAAGCATATGAGTAGCCCTGTCAAAGTCAATGGGGCTCCAGATGTGTTTAAAGATAAACACATACTTAAGTGCCTTGCTGTATTGGAACTCTTGACTGTTTTATTTCCATTTAGTTCCTTAGTAGACCTTAAATTTTCTATATAGAAGCAGAGGATTCTTGCTGGATGGTGCATTAGAATATTATTTTCAAAGAGGCTGAATAGGGAAATCCCAATATCACAGAAATATTTTTAAATTATTCAGATGGTTTATTTCAACTGTTATGAGTCTATATTGTTTGACTTGTTTTACTTGGGGCCTCAGGACAGAAGCACTGCAAACATGGAATTGAGCCACAAAGCTCTGCAAGGCTCCACTCCAGTGCCACAAGTTCAACATCCTCCTTTAGGAAAGTTGCTTCACCTGCTCAAGCTTCATCTCACCTCTGCAAAAATGAAGACTATAAACATTTCTTTTATCTCACTTCAGTTGCCTTGTAAATGCTTGGGCAAAGATTTGATACTAGGAAATGCTGAAAGCTGCTTCTATTAAAAAAATAAAACTGAAAAAAAATATTGATTGCAAACCTGCTTGGGCAAAAAAATTATTCCTTTGAGTTTTCCACATGCTCTAACGATCAAATTGATCAAACAGCAATTTTATGCAACTGTTTCTTAACATTTCAGAGAATGAGCTCTGCTATTCTGGATGACTGAGCTCCAGATGAAAGCGCAGCAGCAAAATCATCCCGGTGAATTAAACTGAGGAACCTGAGCTTTATTGCCCAGTGCATTGCAAGGGATGATCATCTATAGGGCCTTCTCTGTGAAATGCATTTGGCTTGGATGGCTTTGTTTGGACGCTCCATCTGCCTCAAGGGCTCCTTTGCGGGGTGGGTGCTGCCTGCCGTGCCTGGCCCACCTGCGCTGCTGCAGGCAGGGTTTCCAGGCATCGCAGCAGCGGCAGCACCCAGCCGGCAGAGCAGCCGGGATGTGCCGGGGAGGCAGCAGGCTGGAAGGCAGTCAGGCACGTGTGTCACATGCCGTGCCTCCAGATTCTCCTGAGATTCCTCCTGGAGGAAGAGGCAGCCTTTGGGCTCATCTATATTTTAACCACTTCAGCGGCTGCAGCTTCTGCAGAGTCATGGCTGGTGGTCAGACACAGCAGCACTGCTCTGGTTTTTCCTGCAGCTCCCACCCCCCCTGAGCGCAGGGTGGGCAGGGTGCTGTGTCTGCCCTGCTCCTGGCAGGGCCAGGGGATGGGGAAACATCCTGCTGCACAAGCTGTGGGTGTGGAAAGGGCTGCAAGGCAAGCAGCCTTTTATTCCTGTCAGATTGCGGGCAACCGGATAGATCCCTTTTAAAAGGAAGGGGATGGGAGGGAGGTACTCAGAGTGGGAACATAATGAAATGAAAAGAAATCCAGATGTGGTGTTCATATGGCTGAAAGGACTGTTGCCTAGGCCTTCCCACGCAGTGCAACAATTGCCACTCCATCTGCTAAGGAAGCAGCTATTCACACGGAGCAGTCTTCCCACGGCACAGCGCAGGGCTGCCCGTGACACCCAGGTTTGCAGCATAACTCTACAGCCACCTGCCAATGTGGCACTATCAACAAGCTTGGGCAAGTGGGTGATGTCCTTCTCCCCAGCTGAAAAACTTTACGGGAGCAAATGTGACAACATGGCCCCATGTGCCACACAGCACCTCTCCAACACATCTCGTGCCTTGAGGTGACAGGAGCATGGACTGGTAAGGTAACAGAGACAAAACTGATAAAACTGATTCTGTGTAAATGTCCACTGACCTGTGCTGCTTAATTCAAGGCTAGGCACTGGCCCATGTTTGGCAGGAGAAGGACTGAGTGGTTACTCTAGACTGAGGTTCTACAACATCTTTTTTTCTTTTTGGTTTGTTTTTTTTTTTTTACCAGCTGACATTTAGCTCCTCTCAGTAGCTCAGCTTTCTGTTTCCCCTTTGCCATGCCTGGTCTGCCAGAAAACTTGCTGGCTGCTTTATTGCCTTGAATGTCTAGCTCTTCTGCTATTCTTTTCACATCTGTACAGTCATTTGTCCTTTTCCTTCTGAATCAGAGCACCACTCCAAACAACCCTGTGAAGTACAGTCTATTATCCCTTTTCTCCACAAAGCGGTTTTCATTTTTCATATGTTATGTACTGTACAAAAATAAAAAACCTTGTCCTGTCTTAATAGCCTAATTCTTAAACAGTTATGGCCTCATTCTCCTTCAAAGTACATAATTCCCATTGACAGCAGTGGGAACACTGCCAACACAATGGTGAATTAGTTCCCATGAAAAAAAGATGCAGACACCAAAAGGTCCAATTCTGCTCTTCATTAGGAGGAAATGAAGGTAGAGCAGACAAAAAAGATAAAACCAAGACACAAAATTGCATGAAACAGCTTCATACTAACCAGGCAGTAGGCTGCTAACTGAGAAGTCATTGGAACCGACCCTAATATGGCAGGAGTGGGAGTCAAGAGCAATTTCATAACATCAGTAGCACCTCATCCCTGTGGAAAAGCTTGGAATCAATCCTCAGAGCAGTGCCTTCTCCTGAACTGGGAAAGGCTGGTACAGCTGGACCCTTACCTGCCTCCTCTTACCTGGCACGTGGGCATCTGAGTAAGTGTTTAAAGAACATTTTAAAATCTTGCCAAATGTTTGTCCTTCACAGCCAGACATCACACAGATGTTGTCTGTGCCTTATTAAAGGGCAGGGAGTGGGTGGCATCATTTCTACACCTGAGAACTCAACAGTGGGGGCTTGTCAGTTATTCAGCTTCCCTGCTGTTTTACACCTCTGTTTTCTGAATATTTTTTCTTTTCTTGGTGGACAGTCTTGTGGTTGGAGCACTTCCCTGAGGATCTGTCTCTGACACAACTGGGAAAGCAGAGCACTCTCTGGGCTTCTTTTTTCTCTCTCTATACAGTAAAATAAAATAAAAATAATAATTTCTTCCATCTATAAAAACAAAAGAAATCATATTTCTTTTCTTATCCAATTAGTCTGTTTCGGGTTATTAAAAACTTAATTCTCAATTTTTTTCCATGGCATTTAATCCATCAAGAGCACAAACAGATATGGAGATCCCTGACATTTTTAATGTAACATCACTTTTCTTGTGCTATTCAATGGTAGAAACATCCTAGAAATAAAAATAGACAATTAATATACTAGTAATACCCAAGTCTTTAGAAACATATTCTAATTTGAGATTTGTATCTCTCTGTTATTTCAATGAATAACCAAAACTATAACTACACCTAAACTCCTTTATATTCATAAATAGGAAATCATGGGAGTTTGGTAAAAATTGCCCTTCTTCTGACCAAAGTGTTTCTGCCTGACAATGAAACTGCTATGTGCCCACTACTGCTCCTTTCACACAAAAGTGAGTCTTGGATTTCAGGCAGCAAGATCTGGACTCCAGGATGTCTTAAAATCATAGAATTGTTAAAGACCTTGAAGATCTTCAACCACCACCCCAGCACCAGCAGAATGTTCATCACTAAACCATGTCCTCAAGTGCCACATCCACATTTTTGTGAACACTTCCAGAGACAGTGGAATCATCTTATCTTACCTAAATTATTTCCTTCTAGGAACTGGAAAACATAATAAATCATCCTTCTTGTGCACCCAGAGGGGGGATGAACCTTCTGCCAGAGATGCCCAAGGTGTTTGGTTTCCAAATTTTGCACATCCCTTTGTCAAAGGAATCTGTGGGAGTGCACCAGAGCAAAAGACCTCTTCTTATTTTTGCTCTTCTCCTCCTTGTCCTTGCCTGTGCTCTGCAGAAACTAAAAGCATGCCAAACTTCGACAGGCTTGGCTTTACAGAACCTCACTTCTGAGCTGTCCTCCACTTTTAGGATTAGTGTTAACTGCTATCCCAAATGTGCTACTCTAGCTTTTTCTTACCCAATGCCGCCAATCTTTCAGATACCTCACAGAGTATCCTACTCCTGGGACTTCAAGGAAGAACAAACTAAATCCCAAGCTGATGCACTTCTGCATCACTCCCCAGTGTGTGCAGTGCCCAGGCCTGGGTGTCAGATTCTGTCGCTGTTGGACACCAAAAGACTGACACAATCTCTACAAAGTCAGAAGGCTGAATAATCTTTTATTAAAACAAATAAAGTCTCTTTTATAGAGTGATATGACACAACTGGACATGATTGGTCCTTTGTTTAACACCTCTATATCACCATGATTGGCTAATTAGAAACAGCACCTCCATGTAAACAAACCACAGGTGCAGAAATTATTTACATTCTTCATCTCTGTTTTTCTCAAAGTATGTTTTGAGAAAACTTATCTGTCCCACAGGGCTCGTTGCTGCTCTTGGCGGCTCGCAGGCTAAAATCAGACCCACAAGATTCAATCATTGTTTTCAGCCTTGTGTAATGAGTTAATCCTAACAACGTCCAAATCACTTTAAAATCAGGCCAAGGTATTTGCCTCAGTGACCTCCTACAACAGCAGCTCCCACAGGTGATGAGACGTGTCTGGGCATTTATTTTTCATTCTAAATTTGCCGGTTTTAAACTTAACCTGATGCTTATTCTCATGTGACAAAATAAAAAGAGAGCCCAATGTTCAGTGCTTGAGAATTTTGACTTCCACAATCAGCTCCATTTTCATCTTCTCATCAAAATAATTCCAGTCTTTGCCATGTCTTGTGTATTAATCCTAGCAGCTCTGTAACTATTCTTTATTTGAATTTCTTGAACATTTTTTGACCCTACTATGTATCTCAAGAGAGAAAATGATGAAATGAATGAACACAGATTTAATGTGTAATTTGGCATAATCCTGCTATATGGCATAAACCAGCTATCCTGATTTTTTTGGCATTCTGCTCTATCTTTATACAATAAAACCAAATAGTGCCTTTTTTGGGTTCTTTTTAAAGCTGCTGCTACAGATTGAGGTACATCAGACACTGATGGCTTCTAGTACAGATTCTTTTCCCTCAGAGATTGCAGGAAATTCAGGGCTTTTCAGATTATTCCAGCTATACAGTTAATCACTGATGATTTACATTTCATTTAGTCACACTCAGAGCTGTTTGCCATCGTGCTGCTCACCCTCCCAAATGTTTAAATCTGTCAGGTAAAGTGTTCACCATAAAGTGAACTCATCTCAAGATGATCCACAATCCCAAATGAGTTTTAACAAACCAAGGTGCACTGATTTTTTGCCTATCTTTTCCATTGTTTTCCATGACAAAATGTTAGGAAGTATACTGAATCATTATTTTCGGGGATCCCTCTGAAATACTGCTATCTTTTGGGTAACAAAATCCTGCCAGCATTTAATCTACATATTCAGTCCAAAAATTTCTTGTAAATGTGACTGTGTTTCCCTTCATGTTACGAGTGAACCTTCAAGACCCACAGTTAAATAATTTTCTGTTTCTTATTTGTTGGATGTAGCCAAAAGATCCAGGTAGACAAACCTTTCCAGAAGAGATTGGATTTTGTTTGTGGTTTGTGTTGTGGTTGCTGTTGACATTTTCCATTTCCATATGGGGAATGAAGAAATCACACGATAATAAATCAAACTTGAACCATTTCAGGAAGATTTTAACTAAGTCTACTGGATGGGCGAGCCTTAGGATGATGTCAGAGTTTATCTCACCCCAGAGTGAAGGGACAGTTTCCAATCTCTCACGTCATTCCAACATGACTGTCCTCTGCAGATTTTCCTGGATCTTTGTGACCACGCTTATGAGTTTTGAGACACTCTTTGTGTTCAATCTGATCTGACTTCAACTTTCAAAATCAAAGAACTAAATGGTTTTAACCCAAAATTTGAGAGTTGTGGGATTTTTTTGTTGTTATTGTTTTGGTTTGGTTTTTTTGTTTGTTTGGTTTTTTGGTTGTTCTTTTTTTTTTTAATTTGTCTCATAGGTCTTCAGTGTTAAAACTCCAAGTATTGGAAAGAGTACAGTTCACATCTACTACTCTGGACATGTCACCTTTGCAAACATCTCTTCTTGCTTAAACCTTCAAGCTTGCTTTTATGTGCTCTGTGAAAAAATATGATTGTGAGAGTTTTAGCACCAATAGTAAAGGCTCATGGTCTAACAGCTTTTGAGGTGGTAAATACTCATGAGTGCTCATGAGGCAAGCTGGTAAAGCTCACTGCCCTCTCAGGAGAGGGTGAAATGAAGGCAGAGGGAGTTTGAGTGCTCAGGTGCTGGTGATTACAGAGGGAGTCAGTGACATGGGTGAGGCTGAAATCGAAGGCTCTCAATCTGCTGTCAGGGAATAAACAGTATTTCCTCTTAAATCACACTTTTCCCTCATGGAAGGAATCCTGTCTCAGCCCTGTTCAGATGGCTTGCATATGCCATGGGCATGATACAGGCAATAAAGCTTTGTAATAAGCTACTGTCCAGATTGATAACTGTAAGGAGCATCTCATAATGACCACAACATGATTAGTCATGATACATGTGTGATACCCATGCTCATTATTACTGGCCTCCAGAACAGCACTGCTGAGTCCTGCCAATGTGCTCAGTTCAGTATCTGGAAGAGACAATACTGCAATTACTGCCAAAGTATGCAGGAAAACTCTGAAGCAGTTAGTTTGGGATTCTGCACCAGGCTGGCAATCAGGAGCACAGCAAAGCATGGGAAGGTAGCAGCTACAAGGACTAACTTAGATTATCCGGATCTGATGCTTTATTTTAAGTAGATCTCTGGGTGTTTATTTTAAGCTGTTGTCTTGCAGAATGGAAGGAATACATGGGGCACTGGCACAAGGAACATAACACCTGCACGGGAGCTGATGTAGCCTATTTGGAAACAGCTACATCCCAATTTCATATCAATATTTGGTGTTGTTGCCCACTTTTAAGCCAGAGAGGATTTTTCTTTTTCTTGCTGTTGTACCCATTAGATTTCTTGTGAGTCTGTGACATTTAATTTCACATAAAATACACCATGTATATCTTTTATGTCATGGCCCAGGGACCCACGTGCCATTGAAACACACAGATGTACCTGAGCATCAGTCCTTGGAAAGTCTGGGAAAGTGGAATTGGAGCTGTTTCTAGCCATGTAGACTACCACAAACACGACAACCTTACCTTCCACTCCACACAGAGAGCTGAACTGAGCCAAAGACTTCAATCCTTTCCTTCAAAAGCAGTGTAAATTTTCCAGATAGAAACACTTCTCTGCTCTTCAAGGATACTTCTCCCCTGTGTGGGAAGAGTCCGTTTTCCAGGCTCACTTGCAGGAGATGAAGGCAATTCACACTAGAACAAATGGCTATCTGCAACAGAGGGCTTAGCACATGCCTTCTGAGTGTCCCCTAAATACACAGTAGCATGTACATTTTGAAATTTCCAGAGTTCCTCTTCTTGTTGTAAGCAAATTTCCTCAGCAGCTGCGAGTAACTGCAAAAGCAGAAGAGTTGTTAATTATGCTGTGCACTTTGTTTTGAATGTTCCTGTTGGTCAACACATCACTGAGACTTGTGGGAAAGAAGAACCTTCTGGTGAACCTTCATCTTGATGATCTTCTTCTTCTTCTGCACTGACATCGTGTCACTCACACTGGACAGGAATGCCCTGTCCAAGGGAAATGTAACATTGGTGCACACAATAATGAAGTTTTTCCTGTCTCTTCGTAGTGATTCCTTGACATTACTACATGTACCATTATGAGTAACCCCCATACCCTCTGTTGATTGGAAATAACCAGGAAGTTGTTCAGCCCCAAGGTACCAGTTCACATCCCCTGTGCTAAACAAGTATCCAAAAAAGGCCTGGCAGCTCCTAGCCAAAGGCATCTGTAAATTCAAAAGCAAATAACCTGAACCAAAACAATCAGGAAAATTAATGGAATAAAACTCTGCTTAGGGCTATTAAAGCCCTGAGATAAATCTTTGAGTCAGAAGACCTCTAAACCATGCTTTTTAGCTTGAAACTTTCACTTTCATCAACAAAGAAGAGCATAAGAAGTAGTAGCTATAATGTATATCTTTCCTGTTCATGAAATAGAGATAAAAATAATATAAATAATGGCAGTCAATGAGAAACAGATTTTTCAGCCTTCTGCATGCTAATGCAAACTAATAAAACTGTGTTTGAAAAGCAGCAAGGTCTACACAGCAAAGCACAGCCAGGGAGTACCTGTGTAGTGTGCTAAGGCATTTTAAGCATTAATTTAAGGGAAAAGAAGTAACCTTTAATCTGCTTATGCAGTGACACATGAGCGTGGATGTGAGAGTGCTGAAGCTACAGACATCCCTGAAGTTATGATAGTAAGAGAGGGACATATTATGTCCTGAAAAAAACATAACATTCAAGAATGATTTAGCCATACTGTGGGGGAAAGAATGAATGAGAATGGGTGAAAGGAAATTTAGTGACTGCTGGACTAAAGAAAAAGTTGCTTTTGTAAATGGTAAAATTCTGATTTTCCCAGTGCTTTTCTGGATGTTGCTATTTGTTGCAGATGAGCGGGCCTCAATTAAAGTAACTGAGCTGTGTTTGGACAGGCTTGTCTGCTCACTACAAGTTTCCTGCAGGATTAGACTCATTATTTGAATTTCCAGGTCTTCAACAGTGCTATGTTCATAACGTGTGAAAGCAAATTTAACTGGTTCAATAGGGAAAATCCTCTTTATACCACTGAATTCTATGGACAAAAAGATCCTTGAAATGTATTTATCATAAAATGGCACAAGTAGAACAAAATTCCCGTGGTCTTTACTGAGCTTTGGATCAGGGACATGTCAAAAAAATAAAAGACAGATTATTACACAAACATAATATTTAATCTCCAGATATTCTGCTTCAAACAGTGTAATTGAGTTCAATAGCTCCATGTTTATTATTATGGCCTATGCATAGAGATTAGCATAAAGAAAACTATGGGGGGAAATGTCATACATACACCCACACACTTATGCAAATGTAATTATAATTGCCTCTGTATTTCACAGTAAACCTTTTATGGGAGTCACTATGCCTATTCTGTCTAAAATAAAATCTGTTGGGTAAAAAGGTTGGTAGCAGAACCTTGTTTTGTTTAGCATTAAACAGACATGTCCAGCTGGGACTGTTGATGGTGCCTTGCCTGTGCACACACACATGTGTGTGTTTATCTATGTCACACAACAAATCTGGCCTGCTAAGCCCAGCCTATACTTCAGCTACATGAAAAATTTCCCTAATCAGCATCCACTTGTTGCATCTCCCTTTGAAAGACCAAACCTCTCTGAAATATAATTCCTGAGCATCCCGTCACCCAACAGGCCTTTGAACAACACTGCAAATCCATGGAGGAAATGAACTCCTTCCATCCTCTCTCTGTAGCTGCATGAAGCCTTGCACAGGGGCTGGGCTTTATTTGGGGCCCCTGGGCATGACTGCCATACAAGTAGGAACTGATAACAACAGAGCACCACAGATCACTGAGATGCATTGGCTGTAAGGAAAAATGAAACCTGGTCCATAATGAGGATGTTCCATGTCTGGTTGTGTGTATAAATATAGCTGAAATGAGAGGGTTTGATGAAGATCTTAGGTACACCTCAGCAAACTCAATCCAGCTTTGCAGGCAAAGGCAACAGCAATAAATGATGCTGTGATTTGTGGGAAAACGACAAAGATTTAAGATTTCCACAAAGATAACTTACTCAAATGTACCTATGAACTGCCCTCTTTTTTTCCTTTCCTTTCCTTTCCTTTCCTTTCCTTTCCTTTCCTTTCCTTTCCTTTCCTTTCCTTTCCTTTCCTTTCTTCTTTACACCTCCCTCATCCCATTCTTTTTTTGCCTCCCATGAATTTCCTGTTTATGGTGATTAGTCCCCGGCACTGGATCCTTCCCTCCATTTCACCATCCTGGACAAAGCCTGGGTCCCATGGGATGAGGGTGGCTGGTTGTTCCACCAGCAGAGGCAGGATGAGGCCCATGGAGCTGAGCAACCCCGGCAAGGGCGCCGTGTTGTGCTTCTGCCCCCTGGTATCCTCTGCAGCAAGACACACGGCTGGCCCTGCCTGCCTCAGGTGGCCGGAATTCCCAGGCAGTGGCCCAGGCAGGCAGAGGACGAGGCAGGGAACAGCCAGCCTGGTGGATACACCGCCATTTGTGCGAGAAATTCTCAGGGAAAATTCTTTCTCTCCCTCTCAGGCCCCTAAACTCTTTGTGAATGGGGCCAGTGCAACATGTGGCCTTTCACCTCGCCCAAGAACCACTGCCAGACAGCCACACTCAGAGAATTGTTTGTTAATAGTCCAATTAGATAATTGCCATCTTTCACTCCTTTTGCTCTACATTTCCCATAAAGGAATGAATAAGGAGAGAAGCATGAAGAGGGCTTCTGCCCTGCAAGGTGACAAGAAGGACTGGAGCATGCTCTTTGCACAAGGCCATTTGCTTGAATTGAATCATTGTAGCCTAATCAATGGTCTTATTGGATTACTGGCTGTTGCGGTTCTCAAAGATATTGTAGCAGAGACAATGAAATAGCTAGAGTAAAACTTTTTTTCTCCTTTAGTGGATCACGCAGTTGAGATTTTTCACGGGCTATCTCTCTCTCTCCCTCCTTCCCTCCCTCCCTCCCTCCCTCTCTCTCTCCCTCTCTCCCTCTTTCTCCCCCTCTCTCTTTCTCCCCCCTCCTGGATCCACTGCACACAAAGCTGGCTTTTTTTTTTTTTTTTTTTTCCAATGAGCAGGCTCTGCGAATGCGTTCAGTGTTTGCGAAGGTGCAGAATTAGCAGACACACATGCACGCACACACACACACACACACACACACAGAGGGAGAAGCACAAAAAGCAAGTATCGGGACTGAAATAAGGAGAGGTAGGAGTTTAAGATGGCTGTCTGTGGGGAGATGTGTTAACGAGGATTTCTGCTGGCCAAGAGAACCCGCTTCCTTGGAGAGATCTGCTTGAAGGAAGAACTTTTTGTGTGTGTGCGTGCTGGGGATCTGTTTGTTTGTTAGAATTCAGGGGGCTTTTTTTTCTGCTTTTTCTTCACCCCCCCTGCAACTGCATTTTTTTCAGCCCCTCCTAGCAGCTTTATTCAGATTTATTTGGCGTGCTTTGGAGAAAGCCACTATATAATCGGGAGGTCAAAGGCAGACTGAAGAAAGTTAATAATGGCTGCTAATGGTGCTAACAATTCAGGGTGAATCTTGTCAAAAGTTTTGGTTTTTTTCCCCTCTCCCCCACCCTTTTTTTCCTCTCTCCTTTTTTTTTTTTTTTTTTTTTTTTTTTCTGGAAGTCTCAGTCTTTTGATTGTGTGTTTCCTGAAAGCAAGACCAATCATTTCAGTTTATTCACTGGCTAAACTCTACTTGATTGGGGACAAGCACACAAACCATCCATTACGATCTGATATATTATCCAAACAATTTAGTGTATTCATGAGGTAACCTAAATGTGGAGGCTGCAAAATTACCCGTAATCAATTGAAACAGCGAGTGCGCGTCCCTCTGTGTGTCTAACAACTACATGTCTCTGTAATAAGGCAGACATTAAATCATTTTAGAGTTGTACTGTTGAGTACCTGATCACTGGGCGCTCTGGGAAGCTGGACAGTCACATTAGGACGCTGGGACTGAGGAAGCCGCTGCTTTTCCAGTGGGATAAAACCCGACCTTCCTTACTCAAGGTGCTTTACAGTTCCCCAACGATCTCACCCTAAGTCGTGCAATATCCAGCATAGACTTCGCCTTCTTCTTCTTCTACTCTTCTATAATTTTTTTGTTATCGTTGTTGGCGCTTTTTTTTTCTTTTTGTTTTTTGGTTTTTTTTTTTNTTTGTTTTTTTTTTTTTTTTTTTTTTGCTTTTATTGCACTACATGTTTGGGAAACAAGACAAAATGGACGTTAGATGCAGTTCAGAGACTGAAGCTAACCGGGTCTCGAAGAACGGACATAAAGAGGGCAAGGAAAGCAAAGGGTCTGAAGGAAATATTTCTACTTCTTTTTTGAAGGATCAGCAAGGGACTTTTTCTGCCTCTGCAGCTACGGAAGGTTGTAATAAAAGTAAATCTAGTTCGGCTGATCCGGACTATTGCAGGAGGATCCTAGTTAGAGGTATGAGTTTGAGGTGTTTGGCGAGGGTGGGGGAAGGTGAGCTGTGCTCACGCCCGGGAGATGGGTTTGTTTGGTCGCTTTGCCTTGGGTCTGGCCCGGGGTTGAAAGCCCTACGGCTCCGGGGGAGACACCCGGCTGCCCGGCCGGGCTTTGCCTTGGACCCCGCTCCCTCCGGCTTTATCCCGGGGAATTTCCGCCGGCTTCTCGGCGAAAAGTTAAGCCGCGGTGGTTCCTCCCAGCGCTGCCCCGGAACGGACCAGCCCCGCTTATTGTTGTTTTGTTTTTTTTTTTCTTTCCTGCTTTGCAGCTTTCCCGGGGTGCTCGTCCCCGCGGGGAGCCCTCCGGGGACAGCGTTCCCTCGGCGGGCCGTGGCTCTGCCCCGCGGGCCGGGCGCGCTCCTTCCGCGCCCGCGCATCCCGCCCGCAGCCGGCCGCGTACGATGGCGTGGGGCTGCGGGCGGGAAGGCCCTCTCGGAGGGCAGGGATTCCCTCTGTTCCCCCTCTCTCCGTGCGCGGCAGCCCAGAGGAAAGGGCTGTTTTAAAATAACCACCAGCCTTAAAATAAATGGAAGAATGACGAAGGGCTTTTTAATTATTACTTTTTAATAGTTATACGTTTAATTTCCCTCAATCTTCGTCCCTTTTCCAGGCTAAAATGGCTAAATCATCTTGTTCGTACTCTCTCCAAAAAAAAAATTACCTGCAGAAATTTCTGTCTTATTAAGGTGCGTTTTGGGGGAGGAGGGAGAGAAGAGAATCGGAACAAAATATGTGGGAAGCAGGCCTTGAAAGCCAGAATTAATCCTTGCGCCACTGGTTGATCCAGAGAAGGGTCAGATTAAAATTATGTGATTGCCTCTGATTTAAAACGTACCGAGGAGGCAAAATTACGACAAGTAAAGTTTGGAAAGGCTTTAAGGTAACCTGAATCTGGCTCTAGCTTGACAGTCGTGTTAATGAGATTTGTCCCGCTTTCCTTCAGTCGGGGCTACCAGAAAAGTGAGGTTTCTGCGGGCTGGTTGGTGCCTTGGTTTCTATCCCTCCCCCCCCTCCTTTTTTTTCCCCCTCCTGCTTCTGCTCGTTGCCAAAACCCCAAAGCGGCAGCGGCAGCGGTGCAGGGTGGGCTGGAGGTGTTCCCCACGTTCACAGTGGCAGGCAGCCAGGTCGGGGCAGTGCTGCCTCTGCCCGGAAAGCTCCTTCCCTTTTTTTTTTTTTNTGACATGATCATTCTATTCTTTTCTTTTTTTTTTTTTTTTTTTTAATCATGAGAAAGTTGTTATTAAAAAAATAATAAGAAGGGTTTATATTTTGGGGGCCGAAGAGGTGTGTATGGTGGCTACCAGCAAGTCCTAACCCGGAGCTTAAGGGGAACAAAGAGTAGCCCTGCACTGCAGGCACAAAGCCTGGCCTGGAGGATCTCTCCGCAGCTTCCCAGAGGGGCCGTGGGTGATGCCGCAGTGTCGTACTGTGAGTGCAATATATTCAAAGTAATTTTTAAATGGGCTGAGGGGATTAATTATAGAGCCCTGGGCCCCCACTGCCCCCTCCTTCCTTCTCCTTGTTGTGGGGTTTTTTTCCTTCCTTGGGTGTAGTGGCCAGGTGCAGTGCCACAGCCGCAGGGACCCTGCTCCATCCCGACTCGTGTCTCGGTCTTGAAGGCGCCGGGGACGGCTCTTTCCCTCGGCAAAATTAGAAATTATAAAAAGGGGGAGGAAGCGAAGGAGGGTTGCCTGGGTGTGAAGCTGACTTCGCCTTTCTTTGCCAGATGCCAAAGGTTCAATCCGAGAGATTATTCTGCCCAAGGGCCTTGATCTGGACCGTCCCAAGCGGACCCGCACCTCCTTCACGGCCGAGCAGCTCTACCGCCTGGAGATGGAGTTTCAGCGCTGCCAGTACGTCGTGGGGCGGGAGCGCACCGAGCTCGCCCGCCAGCTCAATCTCTCCGAGACTCAGGTAGCGCCTGAAGGACAGGGAGCCCCGGCTGCCTTGCCCTGCCCTGCCCTGCCCTGCCGTGCCCCGCCCTGCCCTGCCCTGCTCCGCGGGACCCCTTCCCGGCCCGGGCATCTCCGTGCCCTCCGGGGCCCAAGGACGCGGCCACAGCGCAGCCCCCGCGGGAGCGAGACAGCCCCGAGGTGTCCACGCGTGTCCGGTCGGGGGGGATGCATCCCGCCGGCGGGATGGAGCTGAGGGGCTCATGGCTGAGGCGTGCGACACCTAACTGTGTGTGTCCCTAACTGTGCGTGTCCCTAACTGTGCGTATCCCTAACTCTGTGTGTCCCTAACTCTGCGTGTCTAGGGAAGGGGAGCTGCTGGCCAAGGGGATCTCTCGTGTCCCCGCACCGAGCCCCAGTGGGTTCTCCCTGTGGGTGAGGTGGCCCGGCCCGAGGGCATCGGAGGAGCTTGGCCACGAAGCCAAACTCCTGCCGGGCCGGGAGCGGCTCCCCCAGCTCCGTCCCGCGGGGATCCTCTCCGGCCCGCCGAGGCTCGGTGTGCCCGGCTGCGCGGAGCCGGCCGCCCCCGGGCGCGGAGATTCGCTGCTGCGGCCGGGGAGAAGCGAGGGGAGGCCGAGCTGCTCCCAGCCCGCAGCAAGCGGGATACAGGCGCTCAAACCTCAGAGGGAGACGGGCACCTTCCCCCGGAGCTGCCGGGTTAGAGACGTTCGGCCTGAGCTTTCCTGGATATGAGAGATCCGGGGATGGGGCTGAAGTTTGGGCCGTATTTTGAGTCCTTGTGTGTCCGAGAGGGAGAATCGCCCCTCCACCCTCAAGGGCAGAAAGGCCGGGGGCCGACAGGCGGCCTAAAACTGTGTGAGCGCGGGGAAGCATCCAAAAAGTCCAAACTTCTCAAAGCCGGTTTCATATTTCCACAAAACATCATATAACAGTAAATTCCCCTGACACCTTAATTAGATTTTTCTTTCCTTGCCGGATAGGAATGACAAGTTCGACAGCTCGTAGGTTACAGAACCTGCCATGGGTGGGTTTTGTTGTATTTTGGTTTGGTTTTGGTTTTGTTTGTTGTTTTTTGAGTGACTTCCAGTGTTCCTTTTAAAAGTTGAATACTATTTAAAATTATTTGGGGGTAGAGAGAGAGTGTCCAGTTTGGAATACGGGGAAAGAAGCTCATTGCTGTTGTTACCCCCACGAAGGGCAGTCGGAGCGGGCAGCGGCTGCTGGGAACCGCGGAGGACCCGGGGCTCCGGCTGAGCCGGCTTAGAATAAAGCGGTGGGGAAAGGGCTGGCTCCGTCTCCCAGAGCATTCCCGGCCTGTAGTAAACTAGGACGAAGTGAGAGGTCTGGTTAAAGATGCAGAACGAAAGGCCCCGGGGTCACCCCGAAACCGGGAACAGACAGAGGGTGTGGGGGGTTGTGCTCTGTGAGTGTCGCTTTGTGAGTTTTGGAAACGGTCCCGGCTCCCAAGTGTCCGTGTGCCCTCCCCCGCAGCCTCCCCCCGCCCCGCGGAGCCGCGACGGGGTCCCGGGGCACCTGGCGGGGGGCGCCGCTCCTCCCGCCCCGCTGACCCTGCCTCTCTCCCCGGCCCGCAGGTCAAGGTCTGGTTCCAGAACCGGCGCACCAAGCAGAAGAAGGACCAGGGCAAGGACTCCGAGCTGCGGTCGGTGGTGTCCGAGACCGCCGCCACCTGCAGCGTCCTGCGGCTGCTGGAGCAAGGCCGGCTGCTCTCCCCGCCGGGGCTGCCCGGCCTCTTGCCGCCCTGTGCCACGGGCGCGCTGGGCTCGGCGCTGCGCGGGCCCGGCCTGGGCGCGGCGGGCAGCGGCAGCGCGGCG
>WAAE01000334.1:207719-250862 GCA_013400495.1 Nicator chloris
AGGCGAGGCGGCGGCCGGGGCCGGGGTGCGGCGAGGGGCTGCGGGCGCCTCCCGGTGCGCTCCCCCTGCCCCGCCGTCCGTCTGTCCGTGCGGGAGGGGCGATCGCGCTGCTCCTTCGTTTGGGAAGGGACGCAGAGGGTCAGCGGTCGGGGCGGGAGTCGGCCGGGCTCCCTTCGATCGGCTTTAGCCAACGCTGAGCGAGGGAGCGGGATTTCGGAGAGAGGAGGATGGAGCTGCCAGGTGATGCCCGTTTTGGGGTGTTTTTTTTTTGTGTCTCCCAGACTCAGTGATTTCTAAGCACAAAGGTTATGGGGCCCCACCTGTGGCCCCTGTTTACCCCCACACTCGCTGCACTACAGCCCCCGGTGACCGACCGAGCCCTTAACATCAGTCAGGAAATCCTCCAGCAACTTTTCTTTTTCACGGTAAATCTTGTGGGAATGTGGGAAGGGCCGAAACGGACTGAAAGTACAGTCACGAATAGAGGAGACAGAAACCAGTGGCTGCAGAAATTTTGAATAAAATTGTCTCTTCCTTCGAGATAACACAACGTCCCACCTTTTCTTTTTCTCCCCTTTTTTTCCCCTTTTTTTCCCCTTTTTTTTTTTTTTTTTTTTTTTTTTTTTTTTTTTTTTTTAATTTGCATGCCCACGGGCCAGTCCCGCGGAGCTTATTTGCAAAAACAAGTCTGCAGATGAATCATGGAACTCGCGAATCTATTTGTATCTAGATCTGTTGCGATCGTAATTTTAATTTTTATTGCTCTATTTGATTTTTCCAAATAATTTCAATGTTCATCTAAACACAAAAAAACCCTGTAGCCTTCCTTCCTCCTAAAATAACCCTCTCGCATATCGCTCATACTTCATTTAAAACGAACGTAAAATATAAAAAGCGTATCTTTTATTGTTATTTTTGTACTTTAAAACATGTCTATGTAACAAACTTTTTTTTTCCATAATTCTTACTGCTATTTTCTCCACAAACATATGTATTTCACCTTCTACTATTCTGGATCGAATATTTTCTGTTCAATTTCGGTACTTGAATTTGCCACAAAAGGGATGCTGTACTTAGATAGTTCTTCGGGGGAAAAAATATTTACTTTGGTTTTAAGTTTCTTTTATTTCCTTGAACTTTAACACATGGCGTTTACAAACTGTATAAATATGTGCCACCAAACTGTAACCAAAAAAGAAAAAAAATTACAAAAAGTGGAATGGTTGCTGTAGAATATAGAATTAACTATAGACCAGAACTGGACAGAAGGAGCTGGGTGGAAAGAAAATAGTAATTTTATTGTAAATTATTTACGTCTGAAGTTTCTAGGCAACTAGTCGAAAAAATAATGAATGAATCGAGCGCTGAGCCCTTGGTACTAACTTTTGTTCTGAATGTTTTGGATATTTGGATGTTTTGTATTTATGTGGTGAGAGTGAAATATATTATATCTATATGATGATGGAATTAGGTGTATTTTCGTCTTATATTTGTAGCACCCAAATTGCCTTCATTTATACATGCACTGCAAAAAAAAAAAAAAAGCAACAAAACCTTATCCCTACATAAATCTTCCCCCCCTTTTTTTTTAATTAATCAAATTTAATGTTTGATTTTGAGCGGGGGGCCGTGAGGTCCACTTCCTAGAGGGTGATTTCCCTCCTGGGGCAGTTTGGGGCATTCCCAGTCCCGTGCTCGGCTCCGACCCAGCCCTTGTAGCGCTCCCGGGGCCCGCGGGCCCAGTCCCCGCCTGTGTCCGTGGTGGTGGCGGTGGCCCGGAGGTGCCCAGCCTGCCAGGTGCCACCCTGGGCTCTGCCAGTCCGTGCAGGGCACTGCTCACCTCCAAACCTCTGCTGCCAGCGGCGGGTGCCGGGCCTGGCAGGCACCTGTGGATGCACATCCGTGTGTGTGCGGCAGCACACGGATACACAGGCACATCTAAATACACATGCACAGCTCGTGTGCACAAATACAGATATTTATAGGTGTTTTCTGAACGGCTCTTGCTTTCATTCTGATTGGCAGCCCAGCCCTGAGGGCTTTTACTGGGCAGCCAGTGTGGAGCAGAACCCCTGGTTCCCAGGAGCCCCCCCCCAATGCCCTGGCTCCCCAGGCCGAGCCACCTGGGCACCGTGGCACCCGCTCTGCACACGCCTTTGCCCTGCCCACGGGTCCCTGGTGTGGCTCCCCTGGGCTCTGCCATGAGCCCGTCCCAGCCAGGGCAGATGCACTGCTCCAGGCTAGGAGGGAAGGATGCAGTGGCAATGCTGATTTGGTTGGGTTTTTTTATGAAGCGTGTGGAAATGATCTGGGGAAGGGCAACCGGGGTGAAGGAGGGGACCACAGGTGACATTTGAAGAGGTGACATTGAAACTGCTGGTCAAGATTGGAAAACTTCAAGGGGAGGGGAGAGAAAAGTGCCAATAAAAAGAAAAGAGCTGAATATGACAGAACAGATCTGCCTGGGAGACCTGGAGGGAGAGGATAGTTTTCAGTTTCTGCCTTGCCTGGACTGCACAGCATCACCCACAGCCCCAGACAAAGAGGGGAGCCCTGGCCTGGGCTGCCTTTGCCAAGGGGGGAATTATCACCACTCAAACCCTCCCTGGGCTCTCCTGCCAAATGTGGGGCTGAGCTGTGTGATGAATTTGCCCTGTCTTGACCAGCAGCTTCAGGACATTTCTGCAATGATTGCAGGACATTCCTGCAATTGAGATTGGGTCTTTTCAGTGCCCAAATTTGCTGCTGTATTGTGAGCCATGGGAACAGCAGCACAAATGTGTTCTGACAGGGATGTCTCAGGTGCCCTCATCTAAAAAGAGGATTGTCCAGCTACTCTATTTAACCAGAGATTGCAGGAGCATCCCTGTCCCCTCACACAGGTGCCATGAGGCTCTTTTTCCCTGGTTGCTGGCCTGATCTGCAGTCTCAGGGTTGGAGCTGTGGTCAGTGTAAGCTCTTTGCTCCTCCTGTGAGGCAGTTTAAACCAGCATTAGGCTAAATTGCTGACACAATAGCAGAAGTCCTTATTTTACAGCTTTGCAGCTCACAGCATACATGTGAAGTGCTAGACATTTTTATTCTTATTACTATTACTATTAATTATTTTTGAATATTTAAAAGAAAAAAAAAGGGGATGTGTCTTGAACTGTGAAAGAGTCTTGTCTGAGCATTCAGGTAAAATAAATACTTCAGAAAAATTTCCTTTCTTTTTTTTCTTGTCTCCTTCAAATTCCACCTGTCCCACACCTGTGTCAGAGGCTGCTTCTGGGCTGGGGTCAGAGCAAAAGCCAGAGGCTTTCCAGGCCCATGCAGGGCTATCACAGTCCTGTTTCAGTCTCTGCTTGTGACTCAAGCCAAAACCTTGGAGCCCCGCAGGGAGGGAGGCAATTTGTCATTTCCTTCGAATTTTTCAGCATTTCAAAAGCAAGCAGTTCCTGAGAGCCAAAACACCCTGCTTTCTACAAAACAGACTAAAATATGTTCATCTGCATTTCTGTAAAAAAAAAAAGAGGGAACACCACTTGTGTCATCACATAGGACAAGTTAAAAATCATTCATACACACATCTACATATACAGTGAGTCTACAAAGTACAAAAGCTGGTTTAGTTTTTGTTTAGTTGGTTAGTTTTTTTTTTGTTTTTGTTTTTGTTTTTGTTTTTTCCCAACTACACCAAAGCTGTTCTGAGGCTGTGTGCTGCCCAGAGACACTGCTTGCTTGTTTGCCCTGAAATGCTGAGTTTCACCCTACTGGATGAAATGAACACAAGCCACCTTCCTGAAGCTATTTGCTGCTGAAAGGTTTTCTGCATTTCGTGCTCTATTTTTATTTGTGGCCGTCACACAGGCACCAGAGATCAAACACAGAAATATTTGGCTTATGCAGAGGGAGCATGTGTGAGTGTGAGGGGCAGGAATATTTAGTAGGAAAGCAAATAAACAAGTATAAACCTATATCTGGCATGAATCTTTAAAGGAAATCACAAAAGGGTTCCTGTGGCAGGCAGACATCCCCAAACTTTCCCTTAGCAGCAGCTACACATAGGGTTTAGAGTGAGCAAGGATTTAAAACGGAGTACAGCATGGGTTATTTAAATTTGTTCATCTGAACTCAAGGAATATTTTCACAGGTACATGGACAATATCTCTCTTCCTGTGGCTCTCAGGAAGGCAAAACTCCCAGGATCAGCTCCAGTGCACGCAGGGAAAACACAAAATAATGTTAGCCAGGTACACATAGGGAAAAGAGGAATCGCTCTATTTGGAGGATTTTTTCAAAAGCATTTGCCCACCCACTTAACATAGACCTTGCTTTATTTGCTGCTCCTCCATATCCCTCATGCCAGGGATTAGTGCAGCCTCTGACCACTTTGTCTCCATTTGCAACCCTGTCATCAGCCCAAGATACATGATCTTGTGACACGTAAAAAAGCACACGAGGTCTCTGATTAACTTCAGAGTATTTAATTTCTTTTAAGGAAATAAAAACAATTCCAATGAATAACTCTTGAACAGAATCAAGTCACAGCCACTAGTGAGTGTTTAACAAAATTACCAGGGAAGCTACAATGAAATCAACCGATGTGATGCTGTCTATGCAACAGTCGTAATATAAACTGTGACCCTGGACCATAGCTGTGGCCAAAGTGCTGGCTGGCAGGGGCTGACATGAAACATTTCAGACTCAGGTGTAAGAACTCTCTAACAAGCACTTTAGTCCCCATCTTTCTGCTTCTAGTAATTGCTGAGCAACTTAAGCACAGTATTTATTTATTATTTTTCTATATGTAGTTGTTAGTGTTCATGCTGTTCTTCATCTCGGTGTAAGTGACTGATTCTAGTTTGTATATTAAGCCTTAAAATTTTCTAGTGGAGTGAGTTCCACAGTCAGTCACAGACAGAACAAAAATTATTATATTTTGTATATGTTTTCTACTTTTTGTTAACATGAATAGTCCCAAGTTCTGTCATTAGAACTAGCAGAACTGATGCTCCCACCTTCTGCAACCATGTCCTTTTTAATTCTTTTACCGTGTTACCTTTTCTTTGTCTCCTTTCTACATGAACAATCAAAATAATTTTAACTTATTTTCATATGCAGTTTTTGCAAACTGTACTTAACCTGTTGCCAAGAGGTGCTGTCTTTTTTTTTTTTATTATTATCCCTGTGGAAAAAATAAAGTAATAAATTCCCAGAGATTTTTTCTCTTCAGCTATCTGCAAGCCATTCTTCTGTTAGATCTCCCTGCTGTGAGCAAGAATGAAAACATCACACCAGTATAAGGATTTGCCCAGAACACAAACCTTCACTTGGCACTTGGTGTCATTGCCAATGCAAGTAAACTGAATCATGGGCCCCATCTGATGAGATGACACAGCCTGGGCCAAACAATTGTTTTTTATGTTTCAGCTGAAGCAGAAAACCAAGGAACCAGATGTAGCAGAGGGCAAATAAAACCGTTCAATCCACACAAGGCAGGTCGACAAAGTTTGTCACAGAACCAGGCACATCTACCCAGTAGAAACCTCTTCTTACAGCTCTCACAAATGAGTGGTTTGGCTGCTTAAAGAAACACCATCAAAGGTATGGGCAAAAGCAGGGTTTAATATGAATATGTGGAAGTGCAACTTGACAGAGTTTGATGGCAAGGTTCACTCTATTTACTACACAGGTTAAAGCATAAAAGGGAAGATCAAATTAGAAGCAATTTGAAATGATTTGTGTGGAATCTGGGAATGCAAAAGCAGCTAAAAGTGTAAAGGATATGGATACAAAGATAAGGGTGCAGAAAGGTTTAGCAGCACTTAATAAATTAATTCTTTAACATTTACAAAGTGATTCAGTAGGGCTCACTACAATTATAACAATGACTTAACCATAGATTTGAGATAGTAACTTTCATAGCATAATCAATTCACAGCCACACAGGTAAAACTATGTGTACATCTATTTCTATGGGGGTAAAGGTACCTATCAAAATTCCCCTCAGGTCCAGTGAAATACACCAAATCCCCTTGCATTTCCCAACAGACACAGGTTTCTCTTTGAGGAATGTAGAGATGTGTGGGGGGGTGTGGATCAGCCTCAGCCTTGTTGTCAGAGACAACTCCTTGAGTATCAGAAGCTTGGCTTGGGAGCTCTGAGAGGTGCCCCAGTCAGAGGGAGCTGCTGGTGCAGCTGCTGCAGTCCAGGAGAACTCAAAGGGTCTTGTTAGGGCCACCATTTATAGGGTCACAAGATGATTGACTTTGGCCATCTGTAAGTTTCCCTCCTGACCATAACCCAAGTCAATAACTTCTGGGCTTTTTTTGTAGCTTCCCAGAGTGCTGTAACAATGGTACCCTTCCACCCAGGCTACAATTCAAAATGGTGCCACTCCACTCAGGTCACAGCTGAGGTAAGTGGTTTACCAAGGTTACAAAGGAGAGTTGCTTATCCTTTGTTTCCTGCTTTTTTTTGGGAAGTTGATGTTTCTGGTACTTTCCACCTCTACCGTGCAAGAGCTCCTGGTACAGCCAGGGAGAGTCTTATGGCTGGACTGGTGTGGTCAAGGGACACTTCACCACTCAGCTGGTTCCACTGAGGTTTATCAGGAATTTCTGAGATCACAGAGGAGGCCCAAGGATGAGGAGGATGGCAGATGCACCACCACAACAATCCAGAAGCACGTCACTGAAGGTGCATGAAAAACAGTCTGTGAGATGGATGGAAAACCAAAGGGAAACTGGTTTTCCAAGTTTGTCCCCAAAATAAAAAAAAAAAAAAAAAAGATGAATGCTATCATGAATTTAAATTTTTCCAAAGATTGGTATCGTTTGCATATTAGAAGATTTTCTATTAGTCTAGCTGCACAGGCATCAATCCAGCAAAAAATTTGCAAGGGAAACTTCATGGAGTTCTTGTTCTTTCAAATTCCCTTCCACAGTTTTTTTTTTTTTCTCTTATTTTGGTGGGAAAAAAAAGTAGAAAGAAACTCATCCTGGCTAGCAACAAGCTGGCAAATCATGAGCTGTGGCTCCAGGGATTCAGATTGGATATTGGGAAGAAAGCCAGCCAAGACACAAAAGAGAAAAAAAGGTTACTGAGGTCACACCTGGCTACAAAAATGCTGTTAGAGAGAGAAGCAAGGACAACCTTGTTGAAGGACAACCTGGTGTGTGTACAGAAGCATGGAAGGGTGTCCTCATGGCTTAATTAAAAAGTCATGAAACTTAAGAAGAAAAATTTAGAAGAAAATTAAGAAGACAAATTCTCATTTTTGCTAGAATTTGTCTGATTCTGAGAGCACTGTTAGTCATTGGTCAGTGAGTTTCTATCTGCTCTTCCTCTGAAATGGGGATGCTGATGCTCATCTAAACCTACTCAGAAGGAGGTATGAGTGTGTACTTGTACTGAAATAAAGTTGAGGCAAAATTGTGATCAAAAATAAAACAGCCACCATAGTTGACTCCAATTCAATGTTTGCAGTTATTGCCTCTTGTTAGCCCTGATCTTTCTTCCTTTATTTTCTTGCCTGCTCTCTAATTTAAACCTCTAAAGGGTGTCTACCACCAGATGCTCGTAATCTCCTTGAGGCCTCTAAACAATTTCATAAACCAAATCCTAAATGGAAATTAGAAACAGGCAGGGGAATGAAGTGTCTGTTGCCATAAAGAGCTAAGGAGGGATAAATAGGCAATCCAAGGCGTCCTGAGTGCATGCTCCAAGATAATCTCTGTATTTCTCTGGACACAGCATTGTGAACATCCTCAAGTTCAGCTGATTACTGGCAAATAAGAGCCCATTACATCAGGTGTTGAGCAGGACTTTAATTGTGCTCAGGCTCCAAATAGGAAACTTTATACCGTGTCACAGCTGTTAAAACAGCAGAGCCGTATGGAAACAGTCTTGGATTACCGGCCCCATGAAGTGAAACATTTTTAATAGAAGGGATTATGCTTATTATTTCTTGGTGCATTGTGTTTTCTTAGATATTTTTACTCTCATTATTATGATTTACCAAGTTAATTGATACATACACACGCTTAACCGTGTTTGCATGTATATTTAATACTTTCTTCTATTGGTGTAATTTGAATGTGGTCATAGGGCAAATAACATGAGATGCATGAAATAGCTGCCCTTTGTTAAAATTAAGATCCTAAGAAATTTGGTGAGTTTGCTTCTCCACTTGCTAAGTGTCCTACTGCCTTTAACTGATGAAATCAGACCCTTTGTCATGTAGAGTTTGAATGGTATTTTGTGAGAAGATGATCACCATAGAGGGACTACCTTCAGTCTCAGTATAGACCATTTGTGTTCAGAATAAATTTTGTCTTTTATCAGATTAGCCAAGTGGGGAAAAACCCAGAGGAATTGACTGAAACTTTTGTACATGGAATTTGTCTGTTGCACAGGGAAAGCACCAGACTTGTAAGTTGCATTTCATCTGTTAGTCTGTATTTCATTACAAATTTGAGCTCCTGAAGTTTCTAAGTAGAAATGTGGCAGCCTGACTTAGTGATCCTCAGGGAAATGCCTTGTACTCTGTGCATAGACTTTCACAGAAGCAAGGGCTACGTTGTGTATATAGAAGAAGAAATGGCCATCTAATCATGTAGTCAAAACTCTTCTATGGCACATCTCAAGTTTCTTAGAAGTATATTTAATGCTGAGAACAAATACATGAAGGTTATTTGAGAAGAGTGGATAAATGGGGAAAAGATGAAAAATCAATGAATATAGTGTTTATTATGAAGCACAGTTATAAAAAAGGAACCAAGTAAAGAAGAAATATTTTCACTCTGTTGGAGATGTTCAAATCCAGCTACCGGGAATATGTCTACAGAAATCTCTCCCTGCAAATAGGAGGTTTGAGCATGTATTTACCTTTTATGGGCTCTGTGGCCCAGTGAGTACTCTTTCTGTGATGAGATGGTGTCTCAAAACTTCTTCACGAGCCAAACATTGCATCCCTTTGGATATAATTAGTATGAAACCTAAGGTGTGAGCTTTATCTTTTTAGCCACAGTTAAGGCAATTATTCTAAAGTTCTAGCTAAATTTCAGCATGTTGTTTTCACACAATCAGACACATGAATCAAAGAGGAAAAATACAATGCAAGGCTTCAGAGCACCAGCTCAGTGAAAGAGGCCTCAAGGCATAAAAATTTCAGGCAAATGGTCTTTTTCTGCGAGAGTGCCTGAAGCGCCAATGATGCTATGAAAACGAATTAATAGAAATATCAATACGATTCCTAGGATCCCTTCATGTTCCGAGAGAGGAATGCACACCCAGCCGTGCCAGGTGGGCTGATGTGGGACCTCACCTTGTCTCTACAATGTTCCTGACGAAGGCAGAGCCTTCTCTTTAGGTAGGGCTGAGCGCTGGGGCTGCCCCGCGGGCCGCGGTCCCGGGGCCGCTCAGCACCGCGGACAGCGGCGGCCCCTCCGCGGGGCTGGGGATGGAGAACCCGGCCGGGGCCCCGGGAACGGGCTGCGGGACCCGCAGGGAATCGCTCCCACCTCTGCAGAGCAGCTCTGGCACCAACACTGGCATAGGAAGGAGTTTAAATGAAAAGATCTGGACGTCTCACAAAATGCGTCTGTAATTTTAAGGCAGCTCTTGGCAAAACCAAAACGACAGGTCAGGGATGAGGTGCCATGTCATGAATTTCTTTATGCAGGAAAGGGAATTCAGGAAAGGCAAAATTGTTTCAAATGAAAGACTTGGTTGCTGCAAGTCCCTTTTGATACCACAGTGCACGTCTTCATTTGGCAGGTTTGGCTGCTCAGTTCAGCCCTACAACNTGTCTCATAACTTCCATATGATCCATATGTACATGAGACACAAATTTGTCTTGTCGCAGTTAACAGGAGTAAGATCATTTCTTTGACATCACTTAAATGGTATTTCTAAGATCTGTAGGTGATCAGGATCCTTATTTAAAAACATTAAATACTCTTTCCAGAGCTATGGTTGTGTGTCTGGGAAACTTCTCTGAGAAAGTACAACATTACAGAAATTCAGTAGGGACTGAATGTGCAGACCTTGGTCAGTAATCAGAGAGCTCCAGTTCTACCACTTTGTTCATTTGCTTTCCCTTTCTGTTCTGCTACCACTCTTACTTAGTTTATGCTGTAAGATTTGCAGGTAGAAATTCTCCCCTGCTGTGCATATGCATAATTAGGCCAGTCAATAAGCACTTCTTTCATATGAATAACAATAATAGCTTTTTCAGTCCTTAAGAATACAGCAAACAGTGGAAAGTCTACAGCCACAAGTTCAAACCCTTTAAAGAACTGTAATGCTAGTTTATATTAAACTCAAGATACATTATAATTTTCTACCTGATCATTTGTTTTCACAGTTTAGAGAGCAGATATGCTCCTCTCTAGATGCAAGTACATTGACACTATAAAATATTCCTGCTAATAACTGTGTGACTACTGAAAAAAAATCTCCAGAGTTCACCCATCTGAGAGCTTCCAAGAAGCTGGCTATATGTAAACACAAGTATGCTTCTGCTAAGAACAACCCTTGAAACAGCCTGCAATCCACAGGCAATTGGTGTGGATATGCAGATAACACAGAAAAAAATTCAGTGGCAGAGAAGATTTTGCAGTGTCTGTTTGAGCAGGCTAAAACAGCCAGTATCCCAACAGAAGACTAAATCCAGGAAACAAACTTTGGTGCAAAGCTGAATCTTTCTTGCTTTGTTACTCTGAAATTTATTGCATAAGATTTAAAAGAGGAGACTAACCTAAACAGCCAGATCCGGGGTTTTATGCAGTTTTCATAAAGAACTATTAGGGGTTTCATCGCACATTCTTGATGTGTAAAAATCAAGAGGTGGCAAGTACCAGAAAAAGAAGAAAAACCAATTCAACTTATGTAAAATAAATATGCCTGCATCATAGTAAGAGGACAGGGGGCTTCTGTACTTTCAAGTTGTGCTTTGGTGGGTGGTAGTATTGTGGGATTACCCAAGTGTGTATGGGTTAGTATTGACTCTATTAACTCTTGGTAGTCTGGGATTGGAGCTGAACCAAAATTACGTTTTGCAACAATGCTAGTAAGGAACACGTTCAGTCTTGATTAATTCAGGAGTTCATCTACTGGTGAACTCCTGCAGTAATTTTCTAGAACTGGTGAGTTTTGCACCACAAAACAGTGCAGGACTTGAATTCAGCTCTTTCCATAGCTAGAACTGTGTATGATTACCAACTAATATAAGGCTACTTGGTCTATGTTGTTATGTAAGAAATATTCATCTTCATGTACATAGTGTGCTTGGAGAAGGGGAAAGGGAATAGCACAGGCAGCACCACGTTTTCGTGAGTTATCTTGCAAACAACCATGTTGAAAGGACTCAACAGTAGTATTTTCTAAAATCACAGGGAAAGAAGAGATGTCCTTAACTGCAAGGAAGTAACTTACCAGCCTTTCATGGGGAGAGTAAAATTTTAAAAAGAGAAGTTTGAAAATCTCTCAGTGGAGAACTTCTACCCTTTATCACAGAGGTGCATTGGAGAAAGCTGGAGACAAAGCAAAGGATTTTGAAGCCTTCAAGTACAAGATTTTGTCAGTACTAAATACTGGAGCATGATCCCACAGCCCCATTTGCCACAAATTCTTGCTGACTGTATTTGGCAGCATAAGGCCTTTGGGGTCAGGGTGCTCACTTTACAGTTTTGCCCTTGGAGTCTCAGAAGTAAGGAAGCATTTCAAACCTTGAGCTTCAGAAAGAATTTAAGAAATGCACAAGAGAGCCAACTTTTAAATGAACTGGAAAGATTTTATGAGGACAGAAGATCAACAAGTGACCAGGACTCCAACTGTGAAAGAAAATGTGAGAAACAAGCACCTCTTCTAGTGTGAAATTGGTCTAATTCTTGGGGCCTTTAGAGTGGCAGTATCAAACAACTGGCCAATATCGTGTACACTTTCTGCCATCCACATGGCATCAACTCCATTACCACACTCTGTGAAGCAGTCCAATTTGCCACAGGTTTGTTTAACCCCTCATTTCAAAGTGGAGATGGAGATTTTTTTTCCTCCTCACCCAGAGCTGCATGTGTGTTTCTTAATGCACCTGGAAGCCAGTCTTAGCATGCACCTCAGTGCTGCAACAAGCAACTGCAGAAAAAGCCTCATCCAGCCAGGAGCTGAATGAAGTGGGGCTGCAGGTGCACCTGATCTTAAAGGGGGTTTAAAAGAGAGGTCAGGACAGACTTTTTCATAGTGCTGGTAGAGATACAGCAAGAGGTAGTTATTTTAAACATACTGAATAAATTGTTTACAATGAGGGTGGTCAAACAGTGGCATAGGTTGCCCACAGGGATGGTGGATGCCCTGTTCCTGGAACCATTCAATACCAGGCTGGATGAGGCTTTAAGCAACCTGTTTCAATGGCAAGTGTTCCTGTTTATTGCAAAGGGGTTGGACTAGATGGCCTTTAAAGAGCCCTTCCAACTCCAACCAGTCTGTGAACCAGTGGCTGCTGGGTGGTAGGTGCATCGTGGGCAGGTAACTACAGCTGTGTCTTGAAAGAGGCACCTACCTCAACGAAGCTCTGAGCAGGCAGCTAAGTTACTGGTCACCAATATGGGGCTCACAACAGGGATGAAGGCTGGCACACCATTTTGGATATTTAGACATCTGGTGTATTTGCTGGTTTTCGTTTAGACATCTGACAATGCATTTTTTATAGTTTTGAGGGGTTTCTAGATGTGATTAATGAAACAAACCAGAATTTTGTCAAACCCAGACGTGAATGGTGCTTCACAGATCTATCATGCTTTTCACCTTGCCCTGCTTTGCACCATCACCTGGAGGAATAGGTGTCACTGGGTCTGCTTGCTGGATCTACCAGTGCTCCCAGTCTGTGCTCGTGTTGTTAAGAATTCCAACAAATCTGCTACTGCAAGATACCTTGATAGTGAAAAATGCAGTCTTTAGAATAACCCCTCCTAGCTCCTTCTGGTCCAGCTGCTTTTACTGCATTGACAGCATGCAAGAGGAGCACTTTGAGGTGTGTGAGTGATTGTGTCTCTCTCTGCTGGGCAAGGCAGGTAACATTGCTCCTCAGTAAATAGAGACACAGATTTGTTAAACCACTGCCCTGATGCCCTTGCCAACACCAATTCCTATCAGACCCCAACCCACAAAGTGATATTGATCATCTTTCTAAAGGGTGGAATTTCCACAGTGATACTGTTGAAGGAAGGAGGAACATGTTTTTGAGAAGAGGTATTTCAAGGAAAATAACCCTCCAAGGAGCATTCATTTTGAAATCAGTAACGCACAAGTATGGCTGACTCACAAAACAGCAGCCAGTTATATATACAGATTTCAATGAGGCTTTTAGGAGAAACAATGGGGCTGGTTTTAAGGGTGGTTGGCCTGTTGAAGTGCATTTCTCTGAACAGATACAATGCTGTAGTGCTGAATGGATTCAATAGTGCTGTCTCAAACATGGCCAGGAGTGTCTGGAAGTGGGTGGAGGGAGAAAGAGCTAGTGGGACTCTTCTTGTGGTTGACTCAGGCTGCCTCCTCCAACCCTTTCTCTGCCCTGGCAGGGGCCACGGTTTCCTTCACCTTTCCCTCTGTGACAAGTGTCCTTCTCTGCGTGAACAATCCCCATTTGGAAATAACAGAAGGAAATTTTTAAAAATGTGGGCTTAAAAAAATTCAGGCATAACTTTGTCTGAACAAGATGTCTGGGTTGCAGAAGACTCTGCTAAGGGAAGTGAGTAATATCTTGGCACCTTGGCTGTTTGAAACTGGGAAGGAAAAATACATACACGGATAGAATATAATGTAGGAATCAATCCTGCCTCAGCCTCTGTAAGGAAAACAAGTGACCTTAATGATCTATTCTCTCTCTAGAGCACTCACAGAGAAAGCTGTGCTCGCTCCAATTCAGCTGTGTGCCCAGCACATAACACAATGGACCTCACTCCTCGGGAAGCTCTAAGTGCCACTGAAATACAAATAAACAAGTCCTGCACAAGATGGTGAGGGCACCAGCAGCCTACAAAAAGCAGCTCTTGGGGGCCACATGAAGGCTTGGAGTGGGGGGTTGTGCAGCAGGAGCATTTACGTAAGGAAACTCACTTCCCTTGTTGAAAGATACACTTCAACTCAAAATGCATGCCTCCCTTTTTTTGCCATTATAAATTTCACATGCACACTCCTATACATGTCAAAATAGAAACACAATGACTGCAAGTTTATGGATGACACCACTGAACAATGCCATAAAATGCAAGACAGGAGGCAGAAATATATAAATAGCTACAGGCCATGATCTGCTCTCAACTGTTTATGTGCTGCTCCACTAATACTAATAGGAGTTAAGTGTGCAGAATAAAGTGACAGCTATCCCCCCTCAGCTCTGCCAACAGTTCTTAAGGTCCAGCCAGCACTTCTTGGTGCTACACTGCCACTGGACTCTGGGGAACAGCACAGCCCATCTTCCCTAACGCCATGCAGGGTGTTTTTAAGATTCCTATTTCCAGTCTCACTAGGAACTGTTGTAATGTGAAAGCAACAACAAGAGTAATAGCACAATCTTGGTGTGCTCGTACCTTTCTCAGGAAAGCAATACTTTGACAGACCTTTGAAACTGAAAATGGTACCAAAAAGTGGATTTGGGTGTCCTGAAAATGTCCTTGAAATTTTTCATCTGAGAAAACCTCAGACAAGACAGGCATAGGGCTGCCATGGTAGTATTATGTCCCAGCCATCTCATGGTTTGGGGGTTTTCTGGGGGCAATGGTAATATTGTTTTTCTTTTGGGTGACATTGTCCATTACCTCTCTGGGTTCTGAGAAGGAAATTACAAACCCTGCAGGAACAGCCTTGGGATAGTCTGCTCTCCAGGCAGTAAATGAAATGACAATGATCTATTGAACTGAATAGTTCTGAGGATGTGTCACTCTCTCCTTACCAAATTTCTAAAAGCCAGGCAGCTAAAATATTCCCAGTGGCACAGAGATGATGTTCAGCTAACCTCTCCTTCTAGTTATTTCTCTGTTCCTAGTCCACATTTTCCAAACAATTTTCCAATGCGTGTTGAAATTAATTTTTATATATAGCTCACCTAAACTTCAGCCTCCACTGCTGGCAGCAGAAAGTTTCTATCATCTTCAGATGCATGGAATCAGGCCAACTGCAAGAAGTTACCACCATGTGAACTACTTGAAGCTTTTATTTCTTCTAAGGTTGAAACACAAAACTGTGTGTTCACACATGCAGAAAAAAGTATCCTTTGCTCTGTCTGATCCACCTTAGAACAGATCACACTTGGATATTTTGCACACTGGGGTATCCTTGCTCTGCTGCAGTTAGCAAAGCAAGCTCAGAGCTGTAGTGTGGGATGGAGGTTGCCCTGCTGCTCCCTTTGCTGGTGGTATGCTTTGCTAGCCCCAGCTCAGCCTCATTAAAAAACAGTCCTTGCAACCTTATAGTGCCTAGATTTTTATGCAAAAACAAACAGAAACACTCATGGGCTTGGGACACTCTGCAGACTACCACCCCTTGAGGGGTTCTCAGGGATCTCAAAGGAGAGAGACGCTGAGATGAGGCATTTACTGCTAAATGAAAACTAAACTCAGACCTGCAAGGTAGATTTGCTTCTAATCCACAATTTAAAGGGAGTGATTTCTCCCTCTTGCCCCTACTGTGCTGCCCACTGTGCAAGCTGGGTACTTGGGCTTGGCTCTAGAAGCAGAACTTACTGTGCCTTTTGAAAGAAAATATCTGAGGGCCTCTTTTATCTCTTTATTAATAGGTTTTGACTAATCCTCTATTCATTGATGTCCATTATAAGATTATACAGCTAGAATTAAGTTAGTGCATACAGTATGTCTACAATGAATTCGATAATTGTGTGTTTCCAAAGGGAAAAAAATGTTCAATAATTATGGTTGAAACCAGCAACAGGCATCACAGTCTCTGTTGACTGAGAAATATTGCTGAAATATGGCAGCATTTCTTCTCCTGCACAAGTTAAACCCCCAAAGTCAAGGTGGTTGTGCTCTGTTGGAAGAAAGATTAAGAAGTGAGTAGCAAAGATGCATTTTGAGGAGGAATCAAAAGCCCCAAGCTGGCACCAGTGATAAGTGTGGTGTCAGGAGCTATTCTCAGAGAACAGATGGATTAGCAGTTCTATTCAAGTTTTATTTCTATCAACAGGATTTGATAGATGGCAGCAGGTCAGGAAGGCCAAGTGGTCCAGGGCACTGCTGCTTTTTTTAGGAGGAAGTACATTTAGATGATGCTGAGTTACTTTAGTTTATTTTGTAACCAGGGCCTATTATCAGGCTTGACTGATACAGAAGGCTTCCATGCTTAAGACATGAGAAGATGAAAACAGCATGCCTAGTGTGTTCTTCCTGCCTGACCATTGCACAGGTAGGTGAAATCTGGTTACAAGTGCTCATATGAGGAACTTCCAGGAAAGGTAAAAGTTCAGCATAAAAATTGGCAGCTAAGTACAAGAGGGAAGTTAATTTTTCCAAGAAAAGTCAATACATTATTCTTCAACAAGTTGCATACTGTGCTGAGCAGGTAAAATTTAAGAGCTTTACAGGACACCTGTTCATAACTAAAATAGCTTTTCAGTTTTAAAATCTCTCCCCTGTTTTCACAAGTTTTCCAAAGTTATTCCCTGGTCCTGACTGGCTGTCCTGCTCTGCCTACCTTTGCTGCTTATTAAGCAATTCTCTCGGGGGCTGGCTTATCAAAACACAGGGTCACATCTGCAGCCCCTACTCAAGCAAAACTCAGATTGACTCACCCAAACTTCATAGAAATAAGGTTTGCAGAACCTGGCCTTCCCTCACAGCCAGAGTAATATGTCTCATTAAAAGGGGAATCACTGCAGGAGCTGTTCCAAAGAAGCCAACAGTGAGAACTTCTATCCTTCTGTGTTTATAGGGAGTGAAACTCTGCCCTCTTCAAAGCCAGGGACATAATTGACTTTGACATACAGAACCAGAAATTTCACATTTTAAATAGATTTGATATGATCTCTGCAGATGCCTAGACGAGCTGCAAGACTATCACAAATGATTCCCCTCTCTGAATATGATATCTTGAGCAGACTCATGTCACTCACATTAGCTGTGTTTCTGTACAAATCCAATCTTCCCATTTTATGTCCCCGGTATATATATCAGACCTGAATAGGTCTGGATTTTATTTTCTTCCTCCTTTTATCCTTGCATTTAGAATAGACACTGACAACTCCCAGACCAAAGGATGACTTTGAGACAGCGCTTCCAGACTTTAAACTGGGAGTTCTGATTAAACACCATCTACATTTTTCTCAGTTACATTCTGCTACACAATATTTTGCTTTAATTCTAGATTATTTTTGTTGACAATGCAGAGGATGCTGAGCACCACAAGCTGGCTAAAAGAGTTCCTTAAAGAGAGAAATTCCCCTTGGAACAGTAGGGAAAGGCATTCCCTCCCAAACCCATACAGCCTCTGAGCAGTCAGAGAGCCTTCTATAAATCAGGGAAGAGCAAGGAAGAAGAGGAGTGGATCAGACCAGGCAGCTCACTGGTAGGGCAGGTCTGGGGTCCTGCTCTTCATGGCCTGGAGGATATTTCCCTTTCACTCAATTCCTCCCTGAGGGTGATGTCTGCCTCATCCAAAGATCACTGCTTTTCTGTGGATGAATTTTACACTTTCTGAATTAAAAAAAAAAAAAAAAAAAGGCAAACAGAAAAATCTCCCAGAACCAACAGCAAATTATGTGATATTTAAATAAGAACTATAAGAACTAACCATGTGGTAGTTTGAGGTCTGTGTTTTAGGAATACAGGGAAAGGGACATTGTGTTCAGTAATAAGACTGCCTGGACTCAGCTTTTAACCCCCTGTCACTGTGCTGGAGCTGGCAGTGCCTGGAGACAGCCTGCCAAGGTAAGCCTGCACAATTACTGGAGCTTAACTTTTATAGCCATAAAGCGTCAGATGGTGATTTGCAGTTCCAGGATTGCTCTAAATATTCTTTATTCTTGTCCTACCACTCCAAAATCTGGAGCAATTCAAAGCATTGCAGGTAGCTGGAGCTCCCAGTTTTCTTCCTTATGATTGCACTGACTCAATGAGATGTTGTTGCACTATGTTTAACAGTAATGGTGAACACTAAATCCCTTGCTACCTGCAGTATCTGGAGTGACATTCATGCAATTGCCATTCTGAACAGCAGATCAACTTGAAAAAAAAGGAAAGGCAAATACTTTCTTTCCTGTATCCATGAAAAGAAAGAGAGATAAAGTCCTTTTATGTTATGTTACTGGCTATAAACTGGCCCAGCCTCCATAATCACACACAGAGACAGAGCAGAGAGGGATAAACACAAGTGATGTGTGTCTCTGTTTGTAGAAAAGGGGGAGTACCAGAAAAACAACTAGGAAAAAATCCATTATGAAAATATTTTACATTCTGTCAGCTTTTGCCTTTGTCAGGGAAGAAGTAAAAAGGCAGGAGAGCATGATATTAAGATGCCACTACCTAATAATTTCTTGATAATTGCCCTTCAAGAGCAAATGACAATGAAATGAGTAAGGTAGAGCTTTCACCCACTCTATCCTGATTTAGGCAGTATGCTTTGGTACACACTTCCTTTGAGTAAACAGTACCTATAGTTATACAGGATCTATTCTGCCATTGATGTGCCAGGGATTTATGTAGGTGAGCCCCATTAATGTTAATGGAAGTTATGTGTGTAATTCCCCTTTTTCAGCAATGAGAGAATAGACCTTTATGTTTCTAAGGTAATTACAGCCTTAGCTCTGGCTAGGCTGTTCTCCCCACCCTCCCCCCTTTGATAACTTCCTTGCTTCCCTCCCCAGCATTGACTCTGGGAGAAAAAAAAGGGATAAATTCCTCCATTCAGAAAGGAAAATTGGAGAAATAGCTGAAAGGTGAAACAAATGTAACTAGATCCACTCATTGTGTGAAGGAAATGCAAATACAGGAAGCCAATCCACATCCGCTACCTTTGCTGTGCTTTTGGGGACAGATGTAGATTGATTTTCCATAAATTGTGTATTCACTGGCTGTTCACTATTTTCTAGGCATGTAGGTTATTTAGAGAGAACAAGGGAGGGTTTTTTGGTATTTCATTGTTAAGGAGTTTTAGAAAAACTACAGATTTTGATACTGCGAGACTTTTGCTGAAAAAGGTAAAGTGAACTGAGATTTTTGGAGAAGGAATTAATTGATTCACAAAACTGCTGTTATCATCTGAATCTGAGCTGAGGAATGGTGTATCCCATGTGAGAGGTTAAACATTCTGGAGTTTTGTAAGACTTCTTTAGGAGATTTCTTAGCCCTGGGTTCAAGGCCAGCAGATTTCAGAGGATGTGCTGTAGGGTCAAGCACCCCCAGCACCCCTCTGAAATTTTAAACATTATGTTTATGTTCTGCTCCTGATTATGTGACAGATTATCTCTGAAAGCCATGTGCCAGCTTTTGTATTAAACCTCCTCATTTCTAAAACACAGACACCAGTGTTTTCCATTTGGAGTAGGACTGTAGAAGTTTATCTCATTGATATACCCAGAGTGTGCAGACAACGCCTGTAATATTTAATTGCTTCATCTCTCTAAGCATTTCTGACAATAAAACCGTGACAGCAACATTCTGCAGCCTTCTGAGGAGATCGGGTTCGCTTTGCAGTCCTGCTGCCTCCGTTTTGATGCCTGCCATTGCTCTCCAAAGCTGCCTCAAGGCCCCGCACGAGGGATGGGGGCATTGGGGTCCCTGCGGACCTGGCTGGGGCTGGGGGAGGACCCTCGATGCTCTGTGCTTGCTGATTCTCTGGCTGCTGCTCCTGGTGTGCCTTTCTTCCCCCACCACAGCAGCTGGCACCACGCACAGCACGGCCCCTCCTTCCCAACCAGCGTTTGCTGGTTGCTGACATTCACAAAAAGAGGGAAAAGGACATTTTTTGCACCCTGGAAAAGTGCTGCCCTTCCCAGCTCCATTCTGCCGGCGCCTCCAGCCAGTCTTAATGCCAGAGAGATGTTTAGAGTGAGTAACATCCTTTGAGTGCCGGTGTAAACAGGTGTGAGCGTGGCTGTGGTTTCCACCAATCCCCCTCAAAAGCCTCGGATGTAAACTCAAAAGCAAAAGCTGCAACTTTAGAAATTCCTGGAAGTTCTGCAGCACACAGCTCAAAGTTTTGTGGGTGCACCAACAGGGGCAAGGAATGCCACTGCATGCTCTCACTCCTTTTTCATTTTCCCCCTTTTGTTCAAATTCTTTGCTTCATCTTTTTTCCCAGTTGCTACAGAATTCAATAGGGACAGATGGGTGCCTATCAGGATCAGGCACTCATTTAGGAACCCTTCTATTTTACTCATCTCCTGCAAAAAGGATTTATATACTCTTGTGGTTCTCTGTCACCTGCCAGGGATAACAGAAAATATCCAACAGTTTTTTATAGGCTCACCCAGAGTTAAATACCCCTCCTGCCACATCAGGAAAAGAAAGGAGGAGTGGGCAGAAACTTTTTTAAAGTATCAAATCAGTCAAAATGCTGATTTATTTTCTTAAAAGCTTGGTGGAGATTAACCCCTGTGACATTTACAACACTGGATTATAACATTAGCTGGATTGAAATACCACTAGAGCTGTAAATGTGAGGGGGAGTGGAGGGAAATGATTGGAACGGGGAGAAAAAAGTTTGACATATTCACCATACACTCACCTCCCAAAAGAGGAAGGAATGGTTTTCAGAGGCTGCTTCTCTCTCTGTTTTTTTTTCTTAAAGTGCAAGAATACTGAGGGGAAAGTAGAGATCCACACACACCAGCAGCAGCTTATAAGCAAGGCTTCATCTAAAAGTTTTCTCTGAGCAGTCCAGTGAAAAACAAGAACCATTTAGTGCTCTGGAGCTGTTACTTTTCAATCCCCTTGAAAATAAATACTAGTTTTTTCACATTTCTAATGACTTGCTGTGGTTTTCAGGGACAGCCCTTGCTTTGAGTTAAGGTTTGTCTTCTGCTCTCACCCTGTGCAGTGCCAGGGAAGCTTGAACAGCTGGGGCAGACACAGTGGGGTGTGCAGCAGGAGTTTTTGGGTTATTTTGTTCCGTCTCTTCTGCTGCCTCAGTTCAGGCAACTTCAGGGCTGTTCTGTAATGAGGACTTACATGGCTGACCCTGGAACAAGCTCTGCTCACCTTACTCGTGTGAATAATCAGTTCAGTTCAGGAGACAGAGCATGAATTACCTGCAGATGACTCACAGACTGAGGTCTAGGTCTACAGAACTGATCCTGATTTTTTTAATTAAGACTCCTCAAACATGCCACCTTTTCAATCAGCAGCTCCTTCAGCATATCTTAGGGGGTGCACATGGAAAAACTCACCCAAACCCTGTCTCCCTGTGTCCCTTTGAGTTCTTTCCTGCCTTTGCTTTCATTGCAAAGAAGATATTTGAAACAGAAATAAACCAATGAAACATCCTCCAAAATTATTAAAATTATTAAAATATTAAAGTATATTATAATATCTATATTATATATATATACTTTAAAAAGACAAATATATTCTAGGAAAATGAATGTTATCAGCCTTTTTACTCTGCATTGAAGTTTTAACATTTCCATTTAATTTTTCAGCTTCCAAGGGAATCTTTTTTTAGCTTGATCACCTTCATTTTCATCCATTTTTAAGGTGCCTTTGTGGTCCCACTTTATTTTTGAGATATACCTTACCATAGCATTTTTAAGCAGCTGATCCAGAAAATGCCATGACAGAGACAGAGTAATTTTATCATGATGAGAGCAGTGAATCAGGCATTCAAATCAAAAAGGCACCTTGAGATAACTGAGCAAGATTCAATTCTGATAGCTACCCTTTCTCAATTTGGCATTAAAATATACTGATATTTTTATATGTCTGGAAAATGCTACCGATGTGATTTGCAAACTTTAGATGCCCAGAAGTGCTTTAGGAGATCAGCAGGAGAATGCAGCACTTTTTGCTGTTCTCTCCAAATGGATACTCCACATTTCTTAGGCGCTTTGTGTTCGGGGGCTTGGTTTGTTTGTTTTACAGTAATTGTGCAAGAATCGTGTCTTTGTCTTACCTCCCAACTCTAACCATGGGCCCCTGTTCTTTGAGCAGAAAATCTCTGCTGATTAAGGAATCTAGCATTTTATATGCCCTTTTTTTTTTCCCCCCGCCTTGTACTGCAAAAGCTCATGAAAAAGTACATCTGAGTAGTTGTTCTTTGGTGAAAGAATTGCTACTGTAGCTTCCTTTCTGTGTACATTGGTGTGCTATGGAAGCTTTTATTACTGGGTTTTTGCATTCAACACCTTGAAACACTTCCATGAAAAGAGTCTCCTAAGTGTTTTGTCCTTGCCTAGAGCAGTGTCTAATGAAAAATAATCATTATGGGCAAATTCGGAGATGAAAATATACCAAATATATCCTACTCAAGAACTTGCATTCAGCAAAATTATAATAATACACACAGATTGTATATCTGCCTACTTTATCAGGCTGTGGGAGGCAAACTCCTTTGACCTATGAAGTTGATCTGTGAACTGTGTCAAAAAATTCAAAACCTCACGGTTGAGGTTTGTGCATTCTATTAGCATAATTTACCACCCAAGCTGTAAATGTACATTTTGCACAATGGCGTGCTGAACAGATAGCATTTTACAGCTTCCTACGGGGGAGTGTTTATATCTAACATTTCTTGTGTACATTTGATTATGAGTTTGCCATAATAGCTGCCTTTTTTCCCTTTTCCCGTCCTTCCTGTCCTCCCCCTCCTCCCCTGCCCCGGTTGCTCTGTAAGTACCTAATAAAAAATGTCCTCTCTACTTCAGGTCCTGGATGCTTATTTGTGCCACGTAATGGGCCAGCAGAATCCATAGGGAAACTGACTTTGGTCTGGATTTACCCAGCTCCTCCCGAGGAGGACAGGAAAAGGGATGTCAGACCCTTGGGTTGCGTTGGGTTCCCTTCAGCTCTCCGAAACGGAGTTTGCTCACTGGAAACCACAAAATGGAAGAAAGATCCAAACCTGAAGCTGAAATATAAGAAGAACTTGGCTTTTTTTTTTTTCTTCTTTTGAGATGTGTGTGTGTAAAGGGTGTTTGTAGAGCTTACTTGATGGTTACTAAAGCTTTGTATGACCGATTCAGAATCAGCAAGATGATGTGTGCCATCCCCCCCTCTGCCGTAACCCCTCTGGCTACACCCTCCCCTCCCCTCGCCTTTTTTTTTTTTTTTTTTTTTTAATTCCTGAAATTAAAATGTGTTGGAATGCTCAGTGCTGCTTTTCACTCTCTTTTCAATGGGCCCTTTAGTTTTTCACACCAAGGTGTCCTTTGGGGTGCCAGGTCAGGCTACCAAAACAGCTTCTAGGAGGGGATTAGGACCAATTAACATCTTTGTACACAAAAGCCACTGGCAGCTGAACAGGCGGCCTGGTGGCCTGCTCGGGAGCTGCATTTTAAATAGGGGCCTTCTGTACTTGAGCTCAAGTGGGAAGAGGCGGAGAAAGTTTTTATTTATAATTGAAAATGCTGCTCCTGGATAAAGTCTAATGAAAGGCAGAGTGGTGTTCAAAAGTATCTAACAAATACCATTTGAATATTGGCCTTTATTGTATGATTTCCATCAAGGATAGCATAACAATATAGTCATTTCTCCTACATATTGAGATGAAGTGATTTTTCTTGTAGAGGAAAACAGCTTCATCCACACATAGCATTGGCCCTTCTGGTTTTCATTTCATGTTTTAAATTCAGCTTTATATTGAAGATGTCTGGTGGGATGGCTACTCAGGAGTGATATAATTCCATAAATCTGTTTTTGAAGCGAATTCTGCCCTCCATTTACCTGATCCACCAAAGCTCAAGTCCATGGAAGAAAAAAAAACAAGCAAGAATTTAAGGGTATGCATCTGGTGGCGGGGGAGGGAATTCTACAGGGAATCACAGTGTTTCATATGAGTAAATCTGCATTTATAACCTTTGGGTTTGTGCAAAGACGGAAAAAAATACAGAGCTCCACATCTGAAGTGCTGAATTCAGCTGAGTCAGACCCTTGGCAAAAGTAATGGCCTTAGCAGCTTAGCCCTGGATGCTTTGCACCTGACTTAATATCTTTACTTCTGCTCTGTTTTGTTTTCAGTGCATATCACTTCTAAATCATCACTCCTGCAATCTGATCAGGCATTAAAGCAAAGGCAAAGGGAAAGAAATATATGGTGTGAGAATTACTATGGTACAAAACCTAGCAATTTACAAGGGCTTGTAAGTGGGAGTTGTGTGAACTCGCAGCGATGCCATAATGCTTGTAATAAAACTGATTTCTGTGTTTCGAGGATGAGCCCCTTTCAAACACACTATTTCTAATCACTGCATAAGCATTCCTCCTCCCACTTTCATAACAGTAATAACAGGACACTTCTGTGTACTTTTATCACTAGGATAGAAAAGCAATTTCTAGGAGTTTTCTAACTGTGTGTACGGTCGGGGAAAGATTCATGACAGGAAATAGCAGCACAAATGTAATAAGTTCACCGGGCAAGCGGGTACAGACATCCTGATTGATATGATTTCAAATGAAGGAATTGTAAAGTGGGAGGATGGTGCACAGAAGCTTTAGAGAGGCTTGCAACTGACTGGCTGAAAGTAAATCAAAGGGAGATGAGAACTTCAGTCAGCTTGTGCTGGCTTGGCTGCACTGGTGCACATGAAGGATGCAGTCTGCTAGAACAGCACTGGAGTAGTCATTTGCCACTGTTTTTATTCACATCTTTTTGGTAAGCAACAAAAATATGGATTTCTCTCTGGGCTGACGAGAAAAACCCTAATCACGATCATTTTCAACCTCCTGGTTTATACAAATAAAGAGAGATTCCACTTAGCACAGCGTTCTGCAGCAAACATTAATACACTCGCTATGTGTGGCTTTGCTCCTTCCTACCCCCTCTTTAGTTTCAGATACTGTATTGTATTTCTTCCGACATGTTGATTCTACCTAATGTTAAATGGTAATTGGCAGTAGTATAGGTGGGGAGAGAAACATTGTTATATTTTGTTCATTTTTCACACTTCAGCAGTTATTCCTTTCTCTCCACGGCTGTACGCTTATTAGTGTATGAAATGCAGGTGTGTGGGAAATGGCAAGCACACATTGACAGGTTATTTTGTTGGCCACTGCCTAATTAGTAGCATAGTGGATGCACCCTGCTAAGCTTTAGTGTGGTGCAGTAGAGCTGGTCTGTTCTAATTTCCTCACAGCTTTGATATTCAGCAAGAGATTGACGGTTAGCACAAAGAGCCAAAGCGCGACGGAGGCCTGCAGAAACAATGGCCCTTCTTGCTTGTAGACACCACAGATGTGAGAGAAAGCTGACTAAAAACAATTGGCCGACACTGTCTAATTGTCTCCAATGTCAGCATCATTAATGTTTTCCCATGTAAAAAGTAAAAGGCCAAGGTTGTATCCTCCCTTTATTTTGAGTCACATGATTATGTAACTTACTGAGATTCAGATTAAGTGTTAATTGTATTTGTGCAATAAAGAAACTGAAGCTACCTTGAATTTAATGAATATGTACTTAATTAATTTTGACAGCCTTTATCTTTATTACCTATTGAATAATCACAATCAGAATTAATAACATTTATAGGCAATTAAAATTACAGCCTATTTAATGATAATATATGTTTACATCTTTTGCTGAGATACAAATTATGAATACTTATTAGCAAAGAAGTTGTTTCCCTGCCAGGAGGGTTTCTTGTCTGTGTTAACAGCAACAAACAACAATAATCAGTTCAATGTGTAATAGTGCCTTTCACATCAGACAATCTCCCAAAGCACTGCACAAGGGCACATGAGAAAAGGCTTCATGGAATTTAAAGGTAATCACTAAATGGCAAAAATTGTAGTGTGCCTGGAACAAATGCTTCAAAATTACATGCAATAAGGCAAGGCCAACAACGTTTGAGCAGTTTCAAAGCTTTATTTTCTTGGAGAAAAAATAATGAGAATAAAAAGGGTGCATTGAGGATGCCACATCAAACTCCTTGCTGATCCAGTAATACCAGACCAAAGATTCAGTAGCTGCAAGACAGAATATCTCCACTGGTACCAGCATGGCTAAAAGCTTTCTGGCACAGATCTTACATAGAAATCCTAATTCACTGGTACTACAGAAGAAGCACAGACACAGCTCTGATTCCACCAGTGCCCACAAGAGTAGGCAGCTTGACAGGAAATAGAGTAAATCATACAAATAAAGATGAACAATGAATCCTCTCTGCCACTGTCCAGGACTAGTAGGGTTTCTTTGCAAAATTAAAAGGAAATAGATTGTCCAAAGAAGGAAAGAGGTTCAGGCCTGGGGTTTGACAGGTGTAACTCAAACCAAATGCACCAGAGAGAGCCCAAGTGGGGCATGTGCCCACAGAGGTGCTGCACACACCTGCACACATGCTCCCTGTATCAGTCTGCACCAGCCATTTTATTCTTTGGATGTTTTTTTCTTAACGTCTCCCTCATCTTTGTCCCATCACACAGCCACTGCCCTCAGAGAGCTGCACAACTTTCACCACATACTGGGACTTTGCATAACCCAGCTCAGGAGAGAACTGGGTCTGACACCCATGACCCATGAGAAACAAGGAGCTACCTCACCAGGCCTGAGAACATGGCAATGGGATAAGTCCTCGTGAAGCCTTGTGAAGGATTCAGAGATGCATGTCCAGACTCTCGTGCTCAGAGTGAGCTTTGCTTTGCTTTCTGAATCTGACGTCCCTCAGGCCCACCTCGATATTGCAGGGAGAAGCTTCTCTCTCGCTTCTGGCCCCAAATCATCAGGCATAGCCCCTTGAAAAACCTATGCCAGCAAAGTAATACTGAGTGCCTAAAATCTCAGTGCAGGAGAGAGCAGGGGGCTGGGTGATAGCTGGCTGACACCCATGTCTCAATCCCACTGCCCAACACATAGGCTGGTTTATGGTAATTAAAAAAAAACCAAACCAAACCAAACCAAACCAGACCAAACCAAACCAAACCAAATAAATCCCCCAAATCACTAAACTAGCGGGATACAACACAGCCCTTATGTTATTTCATGTAGTTTGAAAGTTAAAGAGAAGCCCTAAAATGGCAATTATTTCTGTCTCAAGCCACAGTGCACCTAAGAAATACCAAGGGCCACCTCCAGTGTAGTGCAAACATGGCCCATCAAGACGACCTAGGCCTGAGCAGCAAGGTGACAAGCCAGGCTGAGCCTGTGGACCCTGGAGATAGTGATTTATTCCTGGACCTCCTTTGTTTATCAGCATAGATTCAGCCTTTGTAACACCTTCTGAATGGTCAACCATTAGAAACCAGCACTGACTTCAAGGTAAGATTCTGCCAATTCCCTTCTTGCACAGGGAGACAAATAACCAGTTACTGCTGGCTATCAACAGAAGAAATAAACAATACATCACTTTATAATAGTTACTGTGCATGAAATCATTATGTTTTATTATAAAATCAATCTCTATATATTGTTATGTTATTTGTTAAGCTGTGAAGTGCATAAACAGTTTCACAACACTGATTGCCTGCTGCATTCTCTTTATTCTAATGCAAGATCCGCCTCTTAAAGCCCATAATTCATCAACTTTATTACACTTAAGACATTGACTTCTCTTTTCCATCAGGCATAAGGAAGTGAATCATTCATCCTTTATGCAGCTGTGTGCTCTTACAGCATCTTTTTTAAAAAAAGTGTACTTGGTTGTATTTAAGATAATTGAGAGCTCAAAGCCAGCTCAAAGCCTTCAATCTAGGGTTGAGCATGAACCTTTCCTGCACTGAAGCAGATGCAATGAGGCTGTGCTACTCACAGAGCTACTCAGAAAGTGCAAACCAGGAGCAGGTGCTCCCTGTAGCAGAAAGTGACCAGCAAGTCCAGGGTGTGTTAGACTTCTGATGGAATGACAGCCAAAGGTGAGACCTTGGGGACAGTCCTAAAACTGATTATATTCAGGGATTTGGGGCTTTTTACTCATTATAAAAGTGCTGGAGTTCAGTCCTAGCCAAGCAGTTAATTTTCAGTTATTGGCTGCATGATGTCTACATACCCAGCAGTGTAATGTACTGCAGGGTGACGTGCCTTCAGGTTCCATGCCTGAAAGCAAACACAGGGTGTCCAGAGGAACTGAGGCCGTGCAAGTGAATACAAGACTCCCATAAAACTGATGAGTTTGTTGTAGTTGGAACTACATTGATGAGAGCTGGAACTTGTCAAACACCAGAAGTACTGGCCCATGTGGAGGGATGTGCCTCACTGACCAGCCATGGGACATCCCCAGAGCTCCCTGTGTGGCACAACAAACGTGGGTTAAGCAGGGCCTGCAGCACAAATGCACTGCTTAAGGCACAGCAGTGGGCACCAGCTCACTGAGGAGAGCTGCCCAGCATTGCTAGCCCAAGCACATTTGTTCTTGCTGCAGAAGACATTCCAATTATCCCCTTCTCGGATACCACCTACCTCAGAAGCCAGGATTCTTTTAATTGTGGTTTACATCAACAAATATGAGGTATCAGCTTTATTTTCCTCAAATGGCAAAGGCTAAACTCCAAGGCTTTGCAACTTCCAGGGCATTTTCTCTTCCTCGAAGTGGCAGAGTAAGCAATGTACTACTGAATGCCTTGTTTGAAGTGAAATTATGCCCTTATAAACTGCCCTTGCATTCCTCAGAGACATTCAGTGGCTGCACAACACACCCTGCTACAGCCATACCTGACAACAAAATGACAGGGGGTGAGCACTTGGAAAAAGCTGTGGTCATAAAAAAAAATCACAGGTTTTGTCTGAAGTGTACATCTACAGGAAAAAGGTCCCTTTTAGTGCAGGACATTTTGAAGAAGTCTTTAGTAGTGTCTTGACCATCTGCCTAGGGAGGCTCTGATCTCTAGATGTTGCTGCAGGATACAGCAGCTAGGAGGTTCTGCATCTAATAAATCCTAATGTTCTCCTTAAAAAAACATTGAGATCTTTGCAATGTACGGATTACACCAAATTTCTTGCCAAAAGAACACACTTTAAGGTATGTTTCAAAACCTTGTCCTCCACAAGTACTCGTCTTACCTGTTTTCAATGCCTATTTTATCTCCATTCAGTTTTCACCTGAATGCATTTTGTTCAACTTAATAAAAAGAAGTTTCAATAAATGGCCCTGTTTCATCCATTGCTATGGTACCCATCAGGGAGATCAGTAAATGAAGCAAATCTTAGTAGAAATAAGGAGGTCAAGGAAAAAAAGTAGGTGAGTTTTGCAGTTTCATTCACTCAGATAATGGTAGTCTGCAGTAATGTATGCAAGAACAACAGTATTGACTTGTAATCCATTATGAACCAAGGTGTTAGCTTTGTTGCATGGTCTTGCTTTCATTTTTTAAGATTTCTCAGTGGCTTTTAGGACTTTACATCTTCATTAAGGATTTTAAAAGCAAAGATCCTTCCTTACATTTGAAATACTTTCCTGGTGCTGTGATGAAGCACAGCCACTTGCTAATGGATTTCTGAATGCCATTTTCATTATAATATTTTTATAAGACCCCTCTCTTCCTCTGTTATTACATTTCCTTTTGTAAAATGGTTGCGACTGCTCATCATGTACTTTAGGTCCTTTAAATATTGTTCCTGTTTACCATCATGGGAGATAGTTGGTATTTTATTCATATAGGAATAACGCCATATTCCAGTTTGTGTTTGGCAGCTAAGTGAGTTTATGCAGAACTTACATTTATCCCCTGGATGGGTTAGGCCATCCTTCAGTATGAATCAGTAATGCAGTTAACTTTAAACTATATTCCTGTAATATTGGCTGAGGCATTAGTCAATGCAGTCTTCATATTTGTAAGTGTCCAGGGTTCCATAATCCCATAATTCCATAACAGTAAACTCAGCTGCATGGGATAAATGGTATTTAGGGCAGCTGAAGTATTGAGAACTTCACTGTGGTCTGCCTATGAGTGAAGGGAGGATGGAGCACTGCAGTGTCCCTAGAGACACCTGCTAAGAGGTGGCTCCTGCTCTGAGCTCTGAGTTGCTAAGACACAGTTGTCTTAGTTAAGGCATTTTTGGGTCATTCCCTGGCCCCAGGTAGGAAGATTTCCCACTCAGACATCCCTGCTGGTCTACAGACACAAAGATGCCTTTTATTTAATCAATCAGACCACAAACCTGACTCCAGTCCAGTAAGACTCCACCAGCCTAAAAGCCTCTCCCGGGGCTGCTTTGCTCCAGCCTCTTTAGGCAGCCCTGAAGCTCAGGGGCTGAGGGCTGAGAGCCCAAACCTCCTTGATCCACACAATGGCCAGGAGCTGTGAACAGCTCCTCCACTACTGCTAGCTGTGTTTGACTTCCTGGTGGCTCCTCCAAGGTGTCCACTAACCACTTGAAAACACAGTGTTTGATTCTCTCCTGACCCACTTCAAAACAAAGTGAGAAGGCAATCAAGCTGGTTATAGCAGCAGTATTTCAATGGCAGGTTCTCTGTCACTGTCCCTTACTGCACTCATCCCTCTTGATTTAATTTCATGGGAGGTAAGACCTGATTTTTGTTCCTTGGATATATTTCTCCAAGTTTATGTCAATAGAGATGCACTTGTACTTTAAGTAAGAATAATCTAAAATGAGTGTGGTTCCTGGCTGCCCAGGACACTGAGCAAACCTATGAAGAATGACTGCCATATATATCAGTAATGTTAAGATACAGAAGTTTATTACAGAGCTTTTGCAATATTTTTTTACAAGTGTTTTTCACTCATTTCTGCCCCAGTGTGTCAACAAGCTGACTTAGAGGCTCAGGATTTGCTCCAATGGGTAGAAGTCAAGGAAAGAAAAGCATTTCTTGAGATTGATGAGTGTTATATTCTGCCTTAATGCATCTTTTAGCTGACCTGTCAGAAATATTTCAGACCTATATATCCTGAAAATCTTCTTTCAGTTCATCTGTGATATTTGTGCTGATAGCTTTCCTCTCTTGGACCAATGATAACAATGCTTTATAGAATTCCTGCACAGTTAAAAGCAGATGCTACCCTTATGAGGATGATGAATCCCACATGTTGAATATGCCAAAGCAAGGACAAATGGGCCAGAGTCATGAGCTCAAGGTCTGCTGACAGGCAAAAGGAAACGGAAAAAACAGCAACAGAGGCAGTCTAATGACAGCACTGGTATTGCTTCCTTTATACCAGTCTCTGCATTATCTATTGAAGCTGATTATTTTTTGTGGGGGGAGGATTAGGGTGGAGAGGTTTAGCTGGTATGGCGTCTGCAAGAGTTTTTACAGCAGTTAGGGTGAGGAGCACAGGGTTCAGCTAGAGTTGGTCAGGTGCCATTGCAGTGCAAACAGACTGAATACAACCCCGAGCAACTGCAGGTATGTAATCCCATAGCTCCAAAGAGTGGGTAGCAGGCTTTATGAGCAAACTGGAACCTGAAGAGGCCTGGAAAAATATCTGATCAGTGCAATGTTTTCCACTGGCTGACCAGCTGAAAGAAATGAAGAGGGCAGAAAGGCAGGGGGAGACAAAGTACACACCAGAAGGCTGATTTCCTATGCTAAATACTGCCCGCCTCATTGAACTCTCATCCCTACTGGGATTTGACCTAGCCTTTTGTTTCTTTGATATTTCCCCTGCTACTCCCTTTTTCATACTTTTCTGTCCAACTTGCATTACTCGACTATTTGCACACACCTTGAACTTGCTGCAGCTCCACTGAGGCAGTTGGCTTCCTCCCACATATCAGAAAACTGGAAAGCAATTGGTATTTTCAAGACATTTCCTCCTGAGTTTCTGATGGAAGAATGATTTTCTGTTGTTTGACAAAATCCAGTTGGTTCTTAACCTGGAACTCAAGGCTAAGATATATTTCAAAAGTATTACTGAGATACTAAGAGACCAGAGACAGAGACAGTAGAGCATTAGAAACAGCAGTTAGAAAATTTATATTTACTGAAAATGTGGCTGGCTTTCAGCAGCTCTGGATACACAGGAATGTGTTCTGGTGAGACTGCATAAGAGAGGAAATTGAAATTCAAACTGTTCATCTTTAGGTTGCCAACTCAGACTGGGTCAAGATTTATTTGTTGATAAAATAAATCTAGCTTCTAGAAAGAGACAGAAAGGTATTAGCATCTATCAGCACTGGTAAATTGTATGAATGACTTGTGAGTGGGACAATTTAGAGTGTTTTTTGACTGCAGTCTGTTGTTCTTCAGCAGAAAGAATGGAGACTAAATGGCCATTGGTGCTTGCCAAGCGCTTTATCAGATCTGGATGGGCCTGAGACTCATTACTCACTCTGACGCCTGCACCACAGCCAGGACTGGAGATCTCATAGACCCGCAGTGCCAGGTCTCCCCAGATGGGCAGCACTTCTCACTTCTGCAAGCTGCCTCCATTTTCAGACCCTTTCTACCAATGGATTTGGTCAGAGGATCCATAGAATAGAGCTGGTTCCTTTATAGAAGTAAAATAGTTGTTCATAAATGGCAGGGCAGAACGAGCTGTTCAGACAAGCTTGGCAAGCCGGAGTGTCTCCCACGCAAAACACAATTGCTTGCGTTTTTCACTAACTACACCAGAATGCCTTCCTTACCAGATTAATAAGCACATGCTAGTTAAACACACACCATTCTGAGGCACTGTAGGAAGCAAAAATGTAAAAGCTTTTTTTTGCCATGCATTTGTTCCAAAGAAATCTGCTGTTCAATACAGACTGCCTGGTTTTGGCTCTTCTGATGCCTCTGGAGTGGCTTGGAGGCCTGTGGATGTGTTTGGTGGAAGGGAGGGTGGTTTCTTCAAATGCTGCTGTGGTTGTAGGAAAGTTCATTTAGGGCAAGGACCCAGAGCCAGGGTGGAAGTGTGTTGGTGTGACATTTTTGCTACAAAGCCATCCTACACCTATTTCAACAGCTAGTCTGGAAACATCATGGAGCTGATGGTGTTCCATAAACTGTAGGGATGAATCTCTTGTCTCACATGAGCAGTGCCATAGGCATGGGAGACTTGATTTCAATAACAGCAGAGAGTGAAATGACTCTGTATCTTCCCCTCTCTGGAGGGGATGCAGCTGCTTGGACTTGTAGCTGTAATCCTGTCCTGAGACAGAAATGTGTGTTATAGCAGCCTGGCCTAATAGAGGGGTTAGTGCCCCCTTCACGGCATTCCCTTTTCCCTTCCCTCATCCTGCACCTGCAGCTGTAAATTCCTGCTCCAGCAAAGAACTGTCAAGATTAGAACCTTTGTTTAGGGCACGCATGCCCAAATCTTTTCTTTGGAAAGCGGAGCACCTGACAGGTCATCTTCAAAAGGATAGTTGTTTTGTGTTTGTCTTATAACATCACCTAGAGGTATTTCCTAATTTATAGCATATTAAAACCTCTGGAGGGGAGGGACAGGAGGCAGGTAAGGATAGTCTTCAGCTTCCCCCCAACATGAGTGACAATTTAGGATGAACTTTCCAGAGCCCATCTCTGGGGCTGCAGAGCTCAGCTCTGACTCAGGCAGTGCAGAGGCTGTGCTTTCCAGGATGCTCTTGTCCCATCTCTCTGTGTTCTGCCTTGGCAAAACCAAACTGTGTGGCTAAGAAGTCTCCTGGCCACCACAGGGATGCCTGGCTGGCTTTTTAGAGCTGCCACAAGGTGGTGAGGTGCTACAGCTTCCCAACCAAGCAGCAATAATTTGTTTTGGTTTAGGTTTGACTTTTTTTTCCTTAAGGAACCAAAAATTAGTGTCAGTGTAACCACTGAAACAGCCCCGAAATTTGGTTTTGGTCAGAAACTTGCCTCTGAATGCTTTAGTCCACATCATTATATATTTGGCAATTCTATAAACAAAAGTAAACCTTATAAAGACATGCATGCGACACAGCTTTACAGTTACTCTAAGAACTTTTACAGTAGGTAAAGTGTTTTGATTTTCATGCATCTGTATATAAATAAAAGGTCTGAACATTTGTAAGTAGTGTCCAAAAATTAGTTAATTACAGATTTTTTTTTTCAGTTGTTCCATGGCTCTCTGATTGAGGACAGCCTTCTCTAAAGACAAGTTCACATACACCACCCATCAGCCCAATCTTTTCCAGTGCCTGAAGCCTTTGGCATTATGTATGAGATCATTCAGTGAATGGTTTAAAAACCGTTTTTTGTCAGTTTTCAGTGGCACTTAGCATCAGCACATCCCATTGGTATTAACCTTGGGATTCAGGCCTTAAATGAAAACAACTAAGGAACGAAACACCGTGTCTTCAGTTTCCTTATTTGAAGTGTAAAATTTTCAAGATCAAAGCCAACCTATTCTGTGTGAACTCCTCTACAGTATTTTGGCTCAGGAATGCAGAAGCAGGATTATTATTTTATTTTTTAAAGTATCTCAGCTGGATTTCTGTGCATCCTGTAAGTGGCTTTTACTGCAAAACAGCCTGATCTCTTCTCTGGCACCTTTTCTCTAAAGCTTCAAGTGCTGCCATTCACAGCCTGGATTGATTCAGAACTTTGCCTGTGGAGGTGTGGGAGTGGCAGGAGAGGCATCCTCAGGGAATGTCGGGACCTGCAGCCATCCTGGTGGCTGTGTGACACCTGGCACAGAGTGACACAGGCAGGGCGTGGTGGCTGGATGTGTGCTGCCCGGGCTGTGCTGAAACACAGCCTCAGAAATACTGCTTGGGTCACATTTTGCATATGCATTTTCTCTAAGATAGCCTGATAAGATTTTCATCTTCTCAGGAGATGCTTGGTATAGCCAATGCAAATCACATACTCATCTTCCTGCAGCAACAGAAGGAGAAAATAACAGAATAAGGGATTGGGTGTTTACTTTGGCTTCTCGTGCAAAGTGTAAGTGGCTACCATAGCAATGTGAAGCAGATTTTAATATTTCTTGTAGTTTAGAAGATAATCAACAATGGCAAACATTGCTACTTCACATGTAAGGCAGCGTGGGGAGCTGATGAAAGTAGGAGTTGGAGATATCTCAGGGGATGACAGTGGAAGAGCCTGATGTAAACATCCAGTGAGATGCTCCAAATCACTTCAGCCTTGCTTAGGTAAGAGCTTCTCAGTCCCTGCAGAGCAGGGATGTGGCTCAGAGGCCAGAGCTGTAAGTCTGAATGAGGGTGTGAAGTCAAAAATATCCAGCACAAATCAAATCACAAGCCTCTCATGCAGGGTTCCTGGGCTGAATGCGAGTGGCAGGGCACAACACAAGATGGCTCTGCTGAAGGCTGCAGAGGCACTGCCACATTATTCACATGAGCTGCTTGCAGAATTTCTTGTCTCCTTTCCACCTTTTATCCTTGGGAATAGTGTACTTAATGAATCTTTTCTTCTATAAATGTTCATCATTATCTAAATTGCTTTTTGTCTTTTAGTTATCACTGCCTCTTCTTGTAGGCGGTGTTCAGAGGAACTTCTAGGGAGAGAAAAATGATGAGTAACCCTTTGTTTGCCTTTCCATCGTCTCTTGATTTTAATAAGACATGAAAGGCAAAAATCTGAGACATCTGTTGTTTCTTTCAGCCATTTCCACAGAGACATTAGATAGCATTTCAAGCACTCAACTGACAAAACAACTCACCTTGTGAGAACACTTTGATTTATTACATTGTTTTATTGCACTAGTTTTGTACAATATAGGAAATTACTTTCTTCTCTGACACTCCCTCCATTTTTTTTTTCATAAAAGCAGTATTTTCACATAGTTTTAGGATATTCTATTATACTTATTGTATATTTATTGTGTATTTATTATATATGAGTAATGATATGCTTGGTATTTGGAATGTGAAGGAAGTCAGTTAAAAGCAATGCCATTAAGCCAGCACATAACAGACTGATCAGACCCAGAAATGTGGCTAATGCCTAATTTGTCATCTATTTTAATTAAAAAACCTTAATGTAGAAAAATAATACAAATCAAAAGCACTGGCAGAGTGAGAATATCATATATACTACTTCTGGTGATCTCATCCAAGTAATTTGTTTTGTTAAAGTGGGGTGAACTGAGAATAATTTTAAACTCAAGATGGTTGCTGGGAATCAGCATGACAAGCAGGATTTTTACCCTCAATGTCACTCTTAGGAGGTATTGTATGACCTGCTTCCATAGAGAAGACACACTGGAATGTCCTGTTGACCAAAAGGCTCCGTTAGAGCCTTGTAGGTATCCTCTCTTCCATTTTCACTGTCTGTGATTCTTGGTTTCAAACTCTGGTGGGAGCTTGCAGCTTTTTGAAAGGCCATTTAATGCTGAGAAGCCCGAGAGCAAACCCCAGCTCCAGCTGACCCATGGCTCAGCCTCACACAAATGACTTGCCCTGCATGGGCTCCAAGAGCAGGGAGTTCTCTTAAATTTTAACATTTTGGGCCAAGTCTAGTACCAGTAAGACTCCACTGAGAGCAGTTTTTTGTCCTTCCTGAGCAGCCCTTTATAAGCTTCTCAGACTTTCTAGTTCAAGATTCATTACACAATTTCTTTATCTCTGTTTATAGCACAGCCAGGATCAGGGCTTGTGTGAGCTGTATGAGCTGGCCTGTGGCACTGCAAATCAGCAAAATCAAGTGTTGTAAAGGATGTATTTCTCTGCTACCTCATGATGTACAGTTGGGCAAGTGGCAGAAAGTTTGTGTGATATTTTTATGGAAATAAATTTGTTTACTCCTTGGTCCCTTTACTTCTGCGCCATTGAAGGACTTCCAGAAATGCTGGTTAAGCTGGTGAGAATCCTTATGGCAACATTGAGGTTTGCTCCTAAATTCTTACAAAGAACCCAATTTTCTGCTGACATGAACTGATAGAGTTCCACAGCACACAATAACACCATGGTGATTTTTATCAGCAAAATACCTGGCATAATTATCTTAGTGTAGTAAGTGTGGTCAAGTGGTGTAATGTAATCCAACACCAGCTAAAGAATGCATGTGACAGCTTTGTTTTGCAAGAAGGGAGTAGAAAGGCTTGTTGGAAGGAGAGCCCAAATGCCTTTTAATTCAGGGAACTAGCATCTGACCCTAATTATGTGGAAAAATGGAAGTAGTGCAAGCACCAGAAAAGGGACAAGTCTGCAACAGGAACAAAAGCATCAACTGCTGTTGAGCTGTATGCAAAGTTCAACTGAGAGGGAGAGAGAGACAAAGTGGCTCCAGTTGCACATAAGTACTAGATGGAAAGTGTGTTGAGGAAGCAGGGCAACGGGTTATTTTTCATAAGCTGCAAAATTGCTTAATAAAAGTGAATTGACTTGCCCTTTCTGTAGAAATTAATTATGATGGCAACTTTGCAGAGCAGCATAATAAAGATGTAGGCAAAATACCAGTGGCATTGAATTCAAAAGCTATGCATAATGAATGGTCTATTAAGATGCTTATGATCAGTACCAAAAGACCTTGACTGTTGTATAGTAACATATTTAAGTTCCTAACTAACTGATTTTGTTCTTTAGTTTGACATGATGTTAGTTGTTTATCAAAGAACGAGGTATGAAATAGCACTGCAGGCTCCAGGAATAACTTACCAAGGAATAAGTTTTTGTATTCAGCGACACTTCATCAGCTTGCAGTGTGGTGGTTCCCTAAGATTTCTACCATTATAAACATCTGTCTACACACCAAAATCAGATTATTTCCAAGTTTCACTGTGAAATTATGAGCAAGAGATATTTGATCCTATATGGCTAAGGTGGCTTTTTTTTCTTTTTTAAATAGATCATCCTTTCCTCCTAGAGGAAAAAAACCACTTTTTTGCTACTGTAATTTACCATCACATAACACCTAGTTGTTTAAAGATTCCTATACAACCTCTCTTCTTCTTTGCTCTGGCAGCCCAGTTATCCAAATTGCTGCAGAACAAAGCAAAGAACCCCAGAGGAGCACATAAAAGCCACTGTAACAACAACCTCCCCAGTGATACTGGTGAAACAGGGTCCCCTACTTTAGGAAAGAGGTCTGGAAAGTAACTCAGTTTCTAACTCTCCAAAAGCGTGGTATTAGTCTCTGACAGACTGGAAGCATGGAAGATCTCACTAGTGAGCTATTTGTTATCTCTAAATATGTGTCCATGCAGGTGTTGGCTGATGTTCACACCTCAGTGGGTGAAATCCACCACCTGTCTGTGCTTGAAGATAGAGGAGGCATCCATTTCAACCAAATTTTATGAGGTGAGCATCCATAAAGTATGATGAACTGTTAGGAAGAGTGAGTATATTTAATTTTCCTAGTTATATTTTACAGTTGCAAATTTAATATCCAGGATTGTCAATTATGGTACAATTAGAGCATTTAAAAATGCCATGATAATTACTTCATCTTCTTGTGATTTACCCCCCAATAAATTTGTGCCTTTTTGCTGTGCAGAGAGACCAGACGTGTTTGCCATCCTAGATGGAGATGACTAGCAAAGATCATGCTAGTGTCTCTAATCAAATGGTTAAAGTTTTTCAAATGAATCTGTATTATCTGAGGGTTTTTTTATCTTTAATCATACTTATACTCCAGTCTGAATGTGTGCTGATTACTTAGTTCCCGTCCTAGGGAGACAAGAAGTGCTTATATTTACCCTGATAGATTATGCCGGTCATTATTCAGCACTGATTGGTTTGATGGAAAAATATACATTACCTCAGCAAGACAAGCTGCTTAGTCTTATTCAGCCTGTTAATTAGATGCTCAAATAGCTATTGCCATTTCTTTTTTTCTTTCAGTTTATTGATAGTTGTTTATCTGTGCAGTGATTATGTAGATTATTTTATCTTGTCCCCCCACTCCTCATAAAATCTGTTCTGAAAGTAGTAAACATATGGCTGTAGCTGTGCCCTGAGGGTATGCTCAGCCTGCAGTCACGGTTCTTTCCACCAGGTAGCTCTCCTCAACAGGAGGGTGAGGAACCCTCAGGAGTCAATTCAGGCTTTGCAGGGACTGATGGATTGCACTGTTTCCGAAGGGAACACCTTTCTCTCCCAGCCAGAGGGGTCTACTGCTCCCTTCCTTGCTCTTTGTTGTTGGAGATGTTGGGTGTTTATTTATGTGGGAGAGGTAAATACATTAAAAGGTCTGAGTAAATTTTATCCCAAAATGAGGAATGGGAACTTGCATATTTTAGCTAGCTAGCTAACTAGATAACAAGCACATCAAATTCCTGACTCTGGTACCTATTTGATAGGGTACCAAAATCTTTACTTTTATATGCCAAGTTATGAGTGTCGTTATGCTAAATAGCTAATTTATGAGAAAAAATAAATTCTAAGGATTTATAGATAAAGTTCACACTTTACTGTCTCTAGGTGGTCCCAGGACAATATTGTTCATACACATGACAATCATTTCAAATTTTATTATTCAAAATTTCAAAATTCAAAATTCAAAAATTCTATTATGCTATGAATTCCTAGGTCTTCACTCTAAATCCTATGAATTTAGGAGTTATGTGACTAATCACTGCAACCTGCTCCAGTTTGTCATTCTGTGATATTTTCAACTTTCCAAGTCCATCATTTGACCACTCATCAAAGTCCCATCCAAGAGGTGAACCATGAAAAAAGTTGAAAAAATGGTATGCAAGCAGGTACAACAGCCTGAGTTACACACACATGTTGGGAACTGATCATTTGCATCAGGTTCAAGCATTAGTCAGAATGACAGGAGGTGTCCACCATCTCGCTAAGATCTATCCCAAAGTAAAACAAAGTTGGAACTTCCAGTATTTTTTCTTTTCTTTGCTTTTTCTGTTAAAATCCCACTTTATATGATTGATGGCTACAATGTAATTGACAATACCAGACAGATTCTCATCCATTGCAGCGATGAGTTGGTGGAATCTAGAGGTATGATGAATCCAGCAGAGTTTTGGTCTCCCAAAGGACATCGATTATTAGTAATAGAGTTAACTTTTCAGCTATCTCCTAACTTAGAAAAATGTTAGCAACAATTGACTAATATGTTATTAATATTACTACTATAATAATAATAAATAATACTATTGCAGTGACAGCCATCCTATTCTTGCAACCAACACGGTCTGAAACAAGGAGATCCTTGTTTCAAATGCTGACTTTTCAAGGTATTGTAACTGGATGTAAATGTAAGTGAATAAAAACAAAAATTATGAAGCCCCAATATAGAAATTATGGAAGAGAATTCTTTTGATGTGGATATATTACTTTAACTTGAGTAAATAAATAAAATAATGGAAGAATTGACTTGCTGTCTTTGCGGATATCAAAGGGATTTTATGCCCTGTTCTGGCTGCATACAACAGACAGAACATTGTTGGAGGATGAAAATGTCCGGTGCCTTGGCACCGTGCAGGGATAAGCAACCCTTCAATGACTCTTTTGCAAATCCTGCTATTACACTGCATAAAGGAAATTGGTTTGGAAATGAAAGGGAATGATATGGGCAGTGGGAAGGGGGACTTGGAATGAGACCTGTGGCTGAAGGGAAGCCAACAAGGCAGCCCAAGAGAGGACATTAAAAAGTAAAACGCTGGCAAAACTGCTCTGACTTAAAGTGGAGGCTGTTCAAAACCAAGGTCATCCCAGAACTCCAAGGACCTAAATAGGACCTCTGTGTTCCTTCAAATGGAGGCATTTGTTGATATGTGGCTTTAATTGTAGCTTTTACATTCAGCTTCTGGTTACAGACACAGATTCTGGTTGACTCTTTTCCACTAGGCTGAAAAGCCCTCAAGTATTGAAATTGCCATAACCAAATAATTTGTTTCCTTTTTGCTCAATTAAAAAGATCAAGGGTTTGAGGTCTCTCATTGCAAAGCACTCTCCTCAAACCTTAAGCCATTTTTTTTTCTCTTGTGCTTTCTCTGTAAATTTTTTTGTACCATTGTTTGAAGAACTCGATACAGAAAATTTATGTTGGTCTTGTCAGTGTTACAGAAGAAACTTTTTACCCTGCTGTCAGCATACCCCCATTCTTTTGCTGCAGTACCTTACTGACAGCACTTACATAATTACTTGCACTTTGCCTCCCACTTCCTCTACAGAGCTGTTGTTTTCCAAGGTCATTTCCTATTCTTTGCATACGACTAGGAGCACGAATTCATAACCTTGCATTTGGTAGGGGTTTTGTGCTGACTGGTTCAAAATAAGCTGGCTAGCTTATGAACTTGCCTCCTTTGCCTGACATGGGGCGTACCATGCCTCTGAGACATCAGCACAGCTCACATGATTCTTATGGCTTCTTTCCAGGATGCTACACGTGTCATTAACGACCTGTAGGACAGAAAGTGCTGAAAAGCATCAATATAGAGCCTCTTCATGTTTTAAAGTTTTAGTAGGTAAAGATGGGAAAACTAGAGGATACTGTATGGGAGGAGGGAGGCAGGAGGAGGGACGATGGGCCAAGAAGCGACTGTTTGTAGTAGGGTCTTTTTCCTTTCACTCTCTGGTATTTCTAACTAATGTTGCCACGTCTGTGTGTTCTGACCTGCCTGCCACGGGGACTGATGGGTGTTTGCCAAAGAAGGAGGGAGGGAGGTGTATGAACTGTACCTTTGCCCATGCCAGTTTGGAGATAGCTGCTGCTCAGCTGACTGCTGCTGGAACTCAGCAAAATGTGTAAACAGAAACAAACTCTGCATTCATTGCACCTCCTGTCAGGCTTGGGGTAAACTGGGTAAGGTAACTATTTTAATACAGAGATTATCAGTGGATCCCCTCCTTTTTCAGAAAGGGATCATCAAAAAATAGCAGAGAGAAGTGTGTGCTTCTGAGGTGAACACAGCAGGTGTCTGTCAAAGCCCTCTGCCCTAATGTTGCTCCGAAGTTTCCTTAAAGTGCTGGACACTGGCATGGAGTTGTTTCCCTTAGATCCCGTTACTGAAACAGGGTTTTTTAAAAACCTTTTAGCTTTCTTCGTACCAAGACACTCCAACAGCCGTTTTATGTCCCCACCACTCCTCTGGGCAAGGGATCCTCGGTGGAAAGCTGTGCATTGCAACCTGTGCAAAAAAAGAAAAAAGGAAGCTGTGCAAAAAAGAAAATCTGTGCAAAAAAAAATATTATTATTTGTAATAATGCAAAATCTGCATTAAAAATGCAGCAACAAACTGCAGCTGTGTGGGGAGTGGAGCAGGAGAGCTTAACCCCAGCTCATGGGGGACTGACGCTGTGGGAGACCCTGCCTGGGGTCTGCAGCGGGACCTGGACAGGCTGGATCGATGGGCCAAGACCAACAGCATGAGGTCCAACAAGGCCAAGTGCAGACTCCTGCACTTTGGCCACACCAATCCCTGCAGCAGTACATGCTGGGGAAGAGTGGCCGGAAAGCAGCCTGGTGGAAATGGACCTGTGGGTATGGTCAACAGCCAAGAAGGCATCCTGGTCTGTATCAGGAACAGTGTGGCAGCAGGACCAGTGAAGTGATTCTTCACCTGTACTCAGCACTGCTGAGGCCACACCTTAAGTGCTGTGTCCAGTTCTGGGCCCCTCAAATCAGGAAGGACACTGAGGTGCTGGAGCGAGTCCAGGGAAGGGCAACAAAGCTGGTGGAGGATCTGGAGCACGTCCTGTGAGGAGAACACAGGGAGCTGGGGGTGTTCAGCCTGGAGGATGCTCCGAGGAGATCATCTCACTTTGCAATTCCCTGAAATGAGGTCGGAGCCAGACGGGGGTCAGGTTCTGCTCCCAGCAAACCAGCGACAGGACAAGGGGACACAGTCTTAAGGCAGGGGAGGTTTAGGCTGGGCATTAGGAAGAATTTCTTCACAGAAAGAGTCATTAGACATTGGAATGAACTGCCCAGGGATGTGGTGGAGTCACCATCCCTGGAGGTGTTCAAGAAAAGTCTGAACGCGGTACTGGGTGCCATGGTGTGGTTGACACGGATGTGTTCGGTCACAGGTTGGGCTCGATGACCTCAGAAGCCTATTCCAGCCGAACTGATCTGCGATTCCGTTCGCAGCCAGGCCGGCCGGGCGCGGGCCGGGCGGGGTCGGGAGCCCCGCTCCGAACGCGTCCCGCCCGGCGGAGCTGCCTGCGGGCCGGGGCCGCCGTGCCCGCACCCGCACATGCTCACTGGGGCGCCGCGGGAGTCTGGGCATGTGCAGAGCGGAGCGGGCCGGGCCGCTCGCCGCG